>ONZH01012816.1:0-47500 GCA_900303285.1 Rhinella marina
GTCTCACCTCTTGGGCCTCCACAAAATATTTAAGAGGTGTCACCTCTTGGGCCCACACAAAATGTTAAGAGGTCTCACCTCTTGGCCTCCACATAATTTTTAATACGTCTCACCTCTTGGGCTCCACAAAATGTTTAACAGGTCTCACCTCTTGGGCCTCCACAAAATGTTTAACAGTCTCACCTCTTGCGGCCTCCACAAAAATGTTTTTAAACAGGTCTCACTCTTGGGCCTTCACAAAATGTTTAACAGTCTCACTCTTTCCACCTCTCACCTCTTGCCTTGCACAAAATGTTTAAGAGGTCTCACCTCTTGGGCCTCCACATAATTTTTAACGGGGGCACCTCTTGGGCCTCCACAAAAACAGGTCTTTTACAAAATGTTACAGGTCTCACCTCTTGGCCTCCACAAAATGTTTAACAGGTCTCACCTCTTGGGCCTCCACATTATTTAACAGGTCTCACTTTTGGGCCTCCACAAAAGGTTGAGGTTAACAGTGGGTGAAGTTATCTGTATGAAGTGCCATCCTCCTCTCCTCCTCCTCCTTCCGCAGAATTGCTCCGTAAATAAGAAAAAATATATTTATGGCTCACCTCTTGGCCCCACATAATTTTTTACAGGTCTCACCTCTTGGGGCCTCCACAAATTTTTGAATAATCTTAAGATTTTCCTTTCCTCCTCCTTCCTCCGTAGAATTGCTCCGTAAATAAGAAAAATGTCTCACCTCTTGGGCCTCCACAAAATTCTTAAGAGGTCTCACCTCTTGGGCCTCCACATAATTTTTAAAGACCTCTTGGTCTAATTTTTAACACCTCCTCTTGGGCCTCCACATCCTCACCTCTTGGGCCTCCACAAAATGAGGTCTTCTTGGGCCTAAGAGAGGTGTCACCTCTCACCTCTTGGGCCTCCACTACTAAATTTTTAAGAGGGGGCCTGTACTGTTTAAGAGGTCTCACCTCTTGGGCCTCCACAAAATGTTTAAGGGGTCTCACCTCTTGGGCCTCCACATAATTTTGAGGTCTACCTCTTGGGCCTCCACATAATTTTTAAGAGGTCTTCCTCTTGGGGCTCAAAATGTTTAAGAGGTCTCACCTCTTTAGCCTCCACACAATTTTTAAGACTCTCACCTCTTGGCCTCCAAAATTTTTCATGAGCCTCTGGCCAGCCCACGGCCTCTTCCTGCCTTTTGCGGTCCTATGCATCCCTCAACATCCCCACTGCTTTACCTGCTAGACATGACACTGGGCCAGGTCGGGTCACTGACATCTCAAGCGCCCAACAATTTGGGCATTTTAAGGCTTCTGCATGTGTTTTTAAGTTGTTTTACATTTTAAAGAAGACATGTCTGACCACATCTCACACACACACACAATGACAATTAGGGGTGGGGTCTATTTTGCTTTCCCCTTGCCTATGCCATCTGTGGTTGTCATAGGCAAGCGTGATTTTAAGGGGTGCAGATTTTATCTTCTTTTTTGTCTAGTTTGGCTTGGGGTCCATGGCAATGTTGAGAAAGAAGGTTTCCTTGTATGGTCTCACTTTACAGAGAGGTTATATTGGTGTTGGAGTGTATTGTTGAGAGGCTGTGATAGTGGCGTAATAGTGCGACTTGGGCGCGTTATATGCACCCAGACATGCTTCCCCTGCTGTCCTAGTTGCATTCCAGCAGTGTTGGCATCCTTTTCTGAGGTTCCAGGGTGGACTTGGTGACCTCCAAGTGGTCGAATTGAGATTTCCAAGTGGCGAGCATTTTTTCCCCATAGACTTTAATGGGATTCGATATCTGGTCGAATAGTCGGAATTTCGGCGGTCTATTCGAATCGAATTTCGAAATTTCGAATATTTCACTACTCGCTCATCTCTAGTGATGACCCCAAGGCAATTTTCAGGGACACGGTAATGGTGACCCACTTAAAAATGCTGCCTGACAATGAACCCCTGATTGTCTGTCTTTCAATAAGATTGCAGTGTAAAGCATGGTGGTGAGCCTCAGTATGACTTTTTGGATGGAGATTGCATGTGGTCACATACTCCCATAGTCACCCCTTCTCTGATGTGCCACCCCAGAACATTCTCTGCCCCAATTCGCAAGACCTTTTGCAGTCTCAGTGTGCTGACAGTGGGGATTTACCTTTGTTGTCTGAGGAGGTGGTGGACAATGGCGAGACACAGGTGTCGGGGGGTGAGGTAGTTGAAAGTAGTGTTGCACGATATATCGAAAACTCGGTACGGTTTCGGTACCTAGTGCGGTACCGAAGCTCGATACCGAGTTTTCTTGCCGTCCGATACATAGAACATGGCGCACGCATCACTTTAATTCGGTTGCCATGTTCTAATATCTGCCGCGCTGCCAGGGCCAGATTATAATTGGAGCACCTGGAGCTACTGCTCCAGGCCCCCGCTCCAATGATTTCATGGGGGCCCAGCGCCCCCCTCAGACCTCAGATCAGCCCACCCAGCCACTTTAAAAAAAAGCATACGCTGCGTCAGGTCATAGTGCGCGCCGGCAGGGAACACAGTGGAGCGGGGAGCCTGAGGACAGCGGCGGCCAGAACAGGTAAGTATGCTTTTTTTAAAGTGGCTGGGTGGGCTGATCTGAGGTCTGAGGGGGCCACAAGATGCTGGTCTGAGGGGGGCACAAGACGCTGACCTGAGTCTGATGGGGGCACATGGGGGCACATGTGTTGATCTGAGGTCTGAGGGGGGCCTCAAGACGCTGACCTGAGGTCTGAATGGGGGCACATTGTGTTGATCTGAGGTCTGATGGGGGCACAAGACGCTGATCTGAAGGTCTGATGGGGCACAAGACGCTGATCTGAGGTCTGATGGGGGCACAAGACGCTGACCTGAGGTCTGATGGGGGCACAAGACGCTGACCTGAGGTCTGATGGGGGCACAAGACGCTGACCTGAGGTCTGATGGAGGCACAAGACGCTGACCTGAGGTCCTGATGGGGGCACAGACGCTGACCTGAGGTCTGATGGGGGCACAAGACGCTGACCTGAGGTCTGATGGGGCACAAGACGCTGACCTGAGGTCTGGTGGGGCACATTGTGTTGATCAGAAGGGTCTGAATAGGGGCCACAAGACGCTGATCTGAGGTCTGATGGGGCACAAGACGCTGACCTGAGGTCTGATGGGGGCACAAGACGCTGACCTGAGGTCTGATGGAGGCACAAGACGCTGACCTGAGGTCTGATGGGGGCACAAGACGCTGACCTGGAGGTCTGATGGGGGCACAAGACGCTGACCTGAGGTCTGATGGGGCACAAGACGCTGACCTGAGGTCTGGTGGGGGCACATTGTGTTGATCAGAGGTCTGATAGGGGCACAAGACGCTGATCTGAGGTCTGATGGGGGCACAAGACGCTGACCTGAGGTCTGATGGGGGAACAAGACGCTGATTTGAGGTCTGATCTGGGCACAATGTGTTGATCTGAGGTTTATTATCCCTGTACAGTGACATCGCTGTGTGTATTATCCCACTGCAGGAAGAGGTAAGTGGTCTGTGTTTGTGTGTTTGTTTTCTATTTTTCAGGGTCGTGAATGCAGAGGACTACGTTGGATTCGGTGGACTACGTCGGACCAGCTTTTTTTTTTTTTTTTTTAAATAAACACTCCCCCAGCCCCCTGTTTGACCATTTTATTTCAATAAAATGTTTTATACTTGTGTGTGTGTATTTTTTTTTACAATACTACAGTTTTAGTAATTAGGGCTATCTACAGGCGGCCCTGATTACTAATACTGGGCTTAGTGCTTGCCGGTATGGCAGGCCAGCACTAACTCCAACATATATTACCTTGGCACCCACCGCCACCAGGGGTGCCGGGAAGAGCCGGGTACCCGCAGGATCGGACCTTCTAAATTGAGGGTCTGGCTCTGGGGCGGCTGCAGGCTGGTACCATTAGGCTGGGAAGGGCCAATAACCGTGTCCCTTCCCACCCTGGTAGTGCCAGGCTGCCGCTGCTGGTTGTATCTGGCTGGCGAAGGAAAAAAGGGGGGGACCCCACGCCATTTTTTAAAAATTATTTTTGTAAAAAAATGGCGTGGGGTCCCATAATAAACACTGTGATGTCACAGTACAGAGGTAATAAACACAGTGATGTCACAGTACAGAGATAATAAACACAGTGATGTCACTGTACAGGGATAATAAACACAGTAATGTCACCGTACAGGGATAATAAACACAGTGATGTCACTGTACAGGGATCGGCATCTCGTGCCCCCATCAGACCTCAGGTCGGCGTCTCATGCCCCCCATCAGACTCAGGTCGGCGTCTCGTGCCCCCATCAGACCTCAGGTCGGCGTCTCGTGCCCCGCCACTCAGACCTCAGGTCTGCGTCTCGTGCCCCATCAGACCTCAGGTCGGCGTCTCGTGCCCCCATCAGACCTCAGGTCGGCGTCTCGTGCCCCCATCAGACCTCAGGTCGGCGTCTCGTGCCCCCATCAGACCTCAGGTCGGCGTCCGTGCCCCCATCAGACCTCAGGTCATCGTCTTGTGCCCCCGCTGCCGCTGCCATCAGGTTCCGTGCTCCACTGTCTTCCCTGCCGGCGCGCACTATGACCTGACGCTGAACATTTTACTTGGTTTGAAAAAGACACATTTACATCAAGTTCAACCTTTCAAAGGCAAATGTTTAATCTCGAAGAATAGAAAATCCCCACCCCTCACACCTTGGTGATTAGTTTTAGTCACTAGATTTGCCTGACTGGAGAGGAAAAAGCCTTCTGTCTTCAAAGTTGATAAAGTTGAGATATATTCTCCTCTTTTAATTCTATCTTTGTATTCATCTTGACTAAACTTTATGGTAGGGTATTCCAAATTTTCACTACTTCTTCTGTAAATACTCATATCTATATTGATGATTTAATGTATACTACTGGGTCTCCTATGCTTCGTCAATGCGTCTCCTGCACAATGATGAAACTGGGCAGAAAAGTTATTGTGAAGACTTTTGAAAATACAGTAGTCTGTAAATAATGATAAGATAAAAATAGAGGCCCACCTAAAAATAGAGGCCCACCTTACCTAGCACATTCGCTAATGACAGACGGACAACCCTTAATAATTGTGTACATTACCGTGTGAAAACATGGAGCAATGCGTGGTCCCATTTAACTACTGTACATTCACTACTTCAACAACATGCACAATCCAGCCAACTTGTTCTCCACATTAGAAACTAGCTGACGAACTTGAACATTTCTACACATTGTATCAGCAAAAGAAGGAAACTTATTAACCAGTGTGAATATGGCTGTTACAACCAAGCGAAACAACACAGGTTTTAGAGACAAGGCTTGAAGTACTTAAAGCTTTTAAGTCTGAAAGTCTTTATTTTAAAGGGGTTTTCCAGTAATTTTTACATTTTTCTAATGGCTACAGACTGCCTCGTGGAGATTGATACTTACCTGTTCCAGCTGCCTACGTTGCCTCCACCCTCTGGTCCCTGCACTGTTTAAATACAGTGGAGCATGGGCATGGCTTCATGGTCCCTGCACTGTTTAAATACAGTGGAGCATGGGCATGGTCTTCAGAGTGATTTATAAGGTAACATTACGTGTTATTCTTAAGGTTGTATCTCTCTTTTTATCAACCCCCCTATGAAACAGTGAATTTTTCCCTAGAAGGAACATATTTATGGCTGAATGGGACAGATTTGCTAATTTTAAAGTGGCAGCATTTAGGCTCAAATTGTACCGAAAAATAAAATCCTCAGGAGTTATTAATGGTGTTCAGAATACAGTGTGCACCATTTTCTTGGCACAAAATACAAGAGGTCACTTAAATGCACCATATTTATCTCACGGCTCATCTTTTCCATGATTCCTCTACTTTTATGCTGTCTACATTTATGACATTATTTAGTTTTGTCATTAATTTTAAAGGGGTTGTCTCACTTCATCAAATGGCTTTTATCATGTAGAGAAAGTTAATAAAAGCCACTTACTAATGTATTGTGATTGTCCATATTGCCTCCTTTGCTGGTTGGATTCATTTTTCATTGCATTATACATGGTTTATTTCCACCCTTAGGTCCACCTTGCAATCCAGTAGCAGTGGCCGTGCTTGCATACCATAGGAAAAAGTGCTGGCCTCTCTTGTTCCCGGGATCATGGGACTGCGCATAGGCCAGCACTTTTTTCTTATAATGTACAATCACGGCCACCGCTGCTGGATTGCAGGATGGTCGTAACCCCTGGAAACAAGTAGTGTATAATGTGAGGGAAAAATGAATCCAGCCAGCAAAGGAAGCAATATGGAGCATCACGATACATTAGTAAGTGCCTTGTATTAACCGTCTCTACATGATAAATGCTATTTGCTGAAGTGACACAACCCCTTTAATTATTATTATCAGTGCCTTAAAGGGAACCTGTCATCTCTGAAACACCCCCTGAACTAAAGTAAGTGGTGTATAGTGTAAGTGATGCTGAATCCGATTATGTAAGTTTTATCTTTGTACTCACTTCCATTCTGATGCTGTGCTCCCACAAACCAGCAGTAAAATGCATTGAGAGGACTCTTCTTTGAGTCCTCTCCATTATGTGAGTGAGCACTGGAGACCAGTGAGTGCATTTTACTGTAGGTTTGTGGGAGCACAGCGTCGGAATGGAAGTGAATATGAAGATAAAAATTACATAACCAGACTCGATGTCACTTACACTATACAACGCTTACTCTAGTTCAGGGGGTGGTTTCCCTTTAAGTTAAAACAGCATGAAAGTCAGAAGAAGATGATCCAAATGTATCCTACTGGCACATGCTGCGTGATAGATTAGGCACATCTTGGCGTATGTTAGATACTTTCACCTACAACCTGCTGGTTGGCTTACTTTAGACCAATATTTTGCATACATCATTAATCTTTCTGGTTTGGTAACCGGTCAACTATAATCATCATAAACTTATTTTGTCACTTTGATTTCTCCTGGGATACTTGTTCTCCTCCATTTAACCTTTCTGTAGGCATCAAAGATACATTAGTTTATGTGATTCTTTTCAGTGGACTTTGCCAGCTTGATGATCTATCCTTTGAGAATGTCACCCATGGTGATATTTTCCATGGCCTGCTCTCTGTAGATTGTTAGGCATGGTGGCAGATATAGTGTAGCTGTGACGGTTAGGCACAACAGAGGTAGAATACCGTATGATAAAAATGAATCTATCGCAGCAGTGGAAATATGGAAAAATATGGATTCTGTCGAAGAAAAGCTGCCATGTCAGTGTTTGCCTAGCAACTGATAGGTGACATGCAGAGTCTCCCATCTCTGTCTACTTTCTCTTTGACAAGAGGGAAAGATCCTCCTGCGAGTTATTACCTGTAATAATACCATATGGTAAAATGTAAACAACATCTGCATATTCATGTAATAATTTCATCTGTTTAATTAGTTCCAGCAAGGCAGTTTACCCTCCAAGGCCCAGGCTGTCAGCTCAGCGATCATATATCCATGGCCTTCTGTCGAGGTTGACAGCGTCCTATTGTTTATGCTATGCTTCCTCCTCCGTAGTTAATGCAAGTGAATCCACCAAGAGGTGGAGAGATTGTCCCTATTGATCTAAAAGTGTTGAAAAAGGAAAAAAATAAATAAATCCTGTCATCTTTGCACAGGGATACTAAAGACAAACTTGACAGGTCAGGTGATTCGAGGCTGTAAAGTGCTTGTCAAATTGAGAGACAATAATGCGCCTTGAAAGAGTACAATTTTAATTCTCTGCATTTTGACCAGGCCTCAGCCATTTGCAAATTAAGGCTAATATAGAAGAATCCAGGTTCAATTTCTGATTGACTTTTGATGCCCCTCAGTGCCATTTTAATGACAGGATACCCAGTGGTGCAGGGAAGCACTGAGCCCATGTGGATTTGGCAAACAGGATTATAAAAGGCCTTACATGACAGCAAATGTTTCCGCAGGATGCACCATGAATAAGAAACATCTTGCATCTCAAAAAGGACATACAAGGTGGCAATAATTTTTCATCCAAATATTGTATTATCTTTTCACATGACACGAAGAAACTGCTCAATTAAATTCTTGAGCTTGTTCACAACAATATGCCAATCTCTCCACAAAACATGGAAATGATTGCAGAATTATCAGAACATGACACAGGGCTGCCTTAAGCTCCAGAAAAAAATAATCACTTGCTAAAAAAAAAAAAAGTTAGAAATGTGGTAATTTAGCCATAATTCTAAGACTTGTAGACTTTTGATAATTAATTGGGGCTTTACAAATATGTAATGCATGGCAGCATGAATGTGGCTGGAAAAAACAGGCTATATATTGGGTTGTAAGGGGACCAGGGAAGCAAGGACATTAAAGGGTTTCTGTCACCAGATTTGGGCATATCAAACAGGATGACATTTGTCATCTGGTATTCTTTTTTTTTAGGTGCCCCCGTTTTTGTAAAAAATGCACTTTTATTTTATGCTAATTAGGCTTACTAGGTGCAAGGGGCGGTTACCCTGCACCTAGTAAGCGCCGTTTGCTTACCTCTTGACATGCCTCCGTTCTGTTGATTGAACGGAGGCTGCCGGCCCTGTCTGCGCTTCAAATCCCGCGCCTGTGCCGTGCGGAATAAAATTGGCGCATCGCCTGCGCCGATGACGTCAGCCGACATCAGCTGGGAAGCAGGAGAGATCTCGGAGCAGCGGCGCTGGATCCATCTGTATGGTAAGTATTTCCACTTATATTACCAACAATCATGGGGACATTCCATTATACCACCAACGATTATAGTGTAATTTTGCCATAATCAGATATATATATATATATATATATATACTGTATATATATATATATATATATTTGTCAATATAAGTCCACTATGCCACCAACGACTACCAACTACTTTTGCCACCATTTTAAATATATATTTATATATATATATATATATATATATATATATTCTGTCAGGGGACTGCACTGTGTTTATTATCCCTGTACGGTGACATCACTGTATTTATTATCCCTGTACTGTGACATCACTGTGTTTAATATCCCTGTACTTTGACATCACCGTATTTATTATCCCTGTACTGTGACATCACTGTTTTTATTATCCCTGTACTGTGACATCACTGTATTTATTATCCCTGTACGGTGACATCACTGTGTTTATTATTAGTGTTGAGCGAGCTGCTGGACGGGAGGAATCACTACAAAGAAGAAGCCTGAGGAGGTAAGTGGTCTGTGTTTGTTTGTTTGTTTTTTTGTTGGTTTGTTTGTTTTCTATTTTTCAGGATTGTGAATGCTGAAGACTATGTCAGATTTGGTGGATGACGTCGGACCAGCTTTTCTATTTTTTAAATAAAATGGTCAAACAGGGGTCTGGGGGAGTATTTATTTCAATAAACTATTTTATAAGTGTGTGTGTTTTTTTTTTTACAACATTGCAGTTTTAGTAATCACGGCTGTCTACAGACGGCCCTGATTACTAATACTGGGCTTAGTGCTGGCCGGTATGGCCAGCACTAACCCCAACATCTATTACCCCAGCACCCACCGCCACCAGGGGTGTCGGGAAGAGCCGGGTACCCACAGGGCCGGACCTTCTAAATTGAGGGTCCAGTTCTGGGGCGGCTGCAGGCTGGTACCATTAGGCTGGGAAGGGCCAATAACCATGTCCCTATCTGGTGACAGAAACCCTTTAAAGGGGTTATCCGAGTTATATTTATTGATGAGCTATCCTCAGGATAGGTCATCAATATCAGATCGGTGGGGGTCCAACACCCGGCACCCCCGCTGATCAGCTGTTTGAAGAGCACAAGAGTATGGGAACGAGCCCTCCCATTGAAATGAAAAAGATGGCTTGGGTGTAATTACACCTACTCACCGCTACTGATGTTACGGAGAGCAGGTAAACAATGAAGACGAGGTAGCGCTGGCACGGCGTGCACCTCCTCTTCAAACAGCTGATCGGCGGGGGTGTCGGGTGTCGCCGATCTGAAATTGATGACCTATCCTGAGGATAGGTCATCAATAAATATAACTCTGATAACCCCTTTAAAGGAGATAGCAAGTTATAGAGGGAAGGAGAAATAAGTTTAAGTGTTAGCAGAAACAGGAGATTGGTAAATGAAGAGCAGAAGAAAGAGAAGAAGCATAAATATTAAAAGTTTTTTTTTCAGGATTTTACTATTGATGACCTTTCCTGAGGATAGGTCATCATTATCAGATAGGCAGGGGTCCGATCAGCTGGTTGAAGGGAAGGCAGCGCTCTGCAGCGAGCAGATGTAACTACAAGCCGTCCCATTCATTTGAATGGGATGGCTCATTCCTACTGTATACACTTGAACAGGAACGAGCTGTCCCATTGAAGTGAATGGGACTGCTTGTAGATACACCTGCTCACTGCCGTGCTATTGATGGTAAGTAGGTAAATGAACAAGGAAAGCCTGCGCTCACACAGAGCACAGGTGATTGGTGGGAATGCCGGGATTCGGACCTCCGCCGATCTGATATTGATGACCTATCCTCAGAATAGGTTATTAATATTAATATCCCGGAAAGTTCCTTTAATTCTTAGCACCATAAAAAGTTTGAAAAATAAAATTTAAACAAAGACAATCTTAATTTGAATTTATAGTATTGATGCTGCTTCTCTTGAAAGTTTTGCTAATAGGTTTCCAACTGAGGCTGGTCATACAATTTCAATAGCTATCAGCCAAACTTATTTACCACGTGTGCATGTAATGGGAAAGGGTGATAAAGGGTGATAAGGCTACTGCCAGACTACTCGCATCAGGCATGTTTCAATCCAACAGCCTAGTTCTCATTTCCAGGAATCTGTCAGCGGGTTAAAGTAAGGACCCATTGGATGAAAGGCAAGCAGGACCACATCAACCATGAGGCGAGATAGGCATCTTTAATTAATGCAAGGTACACCATGACTATGATTAGCTTAACTTTCTTATGTATAGATTGATGAATGTAGTGTGTATGGTGCATAATTTGTCTTTCCATCACTTTAAAGAAGCACTCTGACTTTCCAAATGACACAGTGGACAAGAAGTCAGTTTCTCTACTCCTATGAGACTGATCTCAAGGCTCTTAAAGGGATGAATAGAGAAACTGACTTCCTGTACACACAAAAGACACTGTGTCAGAGAAGTCACATGACTCAGCTGAGGACAAAGCCGGTAGATAATTCACAAATATAGCTACCTCCATTACAATTTACATCATGAACTTTTGTAGCAAGATATAGAATATAATAATTCTGAGGGAGTGATTCTTTTAATGACCACTACTCTAAGTGATACATTTCTCAATTTCTTCATTTGTTCCCAACATAGTGGGGCTATACTTATCAATAATAAAATAATAGTTATACCTTTTAGAAGTATGTATAGGTATCTTAAAAAAAACTGCACACATGAACAAATTTGGGTTTATGTCCCTTCTAAGATCAGATATAGGTCTTCCATTCAACACTAAATATTTTTGTTCTAGACAAGGAAATTTACTTAAGGCAAGTTTTATGCAAGCTCTAATTGCAGCCCGTGTTAGTTTCTCCGAGAACCAATTATACCTATAATGCCAAACTGTATTATTCTTATTACAAATTACAATATCCTTCTGATTGGATCTAATGGGCATTTCAGGGCAAAGAGTTAATGGGATTTTTGTTATCAAAAATGCCTGAAGAAAGCAGGGTTATTTCATGAATGTAACTTTACACGTTATTGTCTAAAAGCAATTTCACTTTCCCCAAATTTGCTGCTTGTCTGGAGATTATTATGCTTTAGCTACGAGAAAGCCTAATGGGCATGCTTTAATTTGAACAAAGTCCTGTAGGATCATATGCTTTCTTCTGCTTTTGATCTCAATGACCTCCATCTCTTCCACAGTGAAATGCAAATATACAAAAATTAAAAGGCGCAAATTACAAAGGGAGATGCAGCTAATTGACCCAATAATCATGCAGGCAAAAGAAATAAAGGATGGACACTAAAAAAGTTGACGAGGAAAGGGTTGTTAGTTCTTCAGACAAGCCTTAAACATTTAGCAAATAAAGCAAATAAGTAGAAAATAACCTTCACTGGGTTTTCAGTGACCCACAGAACTCAAGACTTTATTTTCTCATGTAAGTTCTCCAATTTAGCACTGAAACACTAAAAAGAGACATTGTAGTAGTGGTGGTGGAGTAATGGTCTTAAAGAAGAGTTGGAACAAGAACTGGTTCCTAAGA
Organism: Rhinella marina; assembly: GCA_900303285.1. Lineage (NCBI taxonomy): Eukaryota > Metazoa > Chordata > Amphibia > Anura > Bufonidae > Rhinella > Rhinella marina. The sequence goes on from ONZH01012816.1 coordinate 12,205, forward strand.
CCTTCTGAATAGAAGTTCAAGCATGTGCTTCCACAGTTCTCACTGATCTAGATAAGACTCCACCTCCTAGATGAAAGCATGACCAGCCTACTCCTCCCAAGAGGGGAGAAATGAGATGGTTAGTGCCATTCCTAATATCAACCACTGTCAGCCATACCACATCTGCTGGTGTACAGTGTAAACAGGAACATGGTAACACAAAATATTACAAACTAAATAATTTACAGATACTTCCAGGTCTGGGGCACTGCAAATACACCACAAGAGAATGGAAAGTCATGCTCTAAGTCGTGCAGGCACATCTGAAATCTTGTGCATGTGCCTTAAATACATTTCCCCTTATCCTCTTCTGACGTGCACAATAAGTTGAGATATATACACCACCGAAGAGTATAAAGTCAAGCTCCAAGTCACCCTGACACTGGCATCTGAAATCTCATAGGTGTCTGTAAATACCCTTTCCCATTTCCTTTGGTGGGAGAGAGTATTTACAGCGCATGCTTGAGATTTCAGACAAGCTGACATAGAACTGCCGAGGGATGTCGATCATAATGAGATAGGTGGGCTTGAGGGGGTGACTTCGGGAGTAGGACAGTGTAAGAAGACACCCTGATGACTCTCTGCCCTTCATTTACAAATAGAAAGGTACATTTTCAATGTGGATCAAAATGCCAAGGCTGAGAGTTTTTGAGACACATTTATGAATTTGCTGTGGTGTGACCATAGTGCCATATCATTAGTTGCATATGGCAAATGTAATGACAGGTTCTCTTTAAGTAAATACCTAGATCTCAAACCAAAGAAATTAGCATCATCCATGGGTTTTATCATGGTAGATACTCAGATATGAGAACCTACCGAGAAAGGTTCAAATGCATATGCTGTGGATGTGCCATGGATTTCACCCTTAGCAAATTCATGGTAGAAACTCAAAGCATAAATTGATATGCTGTGATTTCCTCAACCCAGGTCAATTTACACAGCAGATATCTGATGTAGCACATGAATGGAGTTTAAATCTCATCAACTTTGCTGCTACTGTAAAATGCTGCACATTTTCACATTTATAAAATACATCTATTCAATCAGCCTTGAAAAAAAATATCAGAATGTCTTATGTCTACTACTTATGTGTCTCTAAGGTTATGGACTACAAAAACGTCCTTTATAACTAATCCTGTAGTCATCCTCATCTTCATCTACCTCAAACCAATTGAATGTCTGTTAGCAAGAAGTAAGAAACAGACCTAAGGAAGTATAAATTCAGGATCAGACTACACAAGTTTTGCTTGTACTCTGCAATCGTGGAGACACGCAGGTCTGCACAGGAGCTGTATACGTAACCGATAAGATATTTTCAAGATTATTTTTAATTAGCTTTTTGCATTCTGATGCATTGGAGCAACAAAAAATGGTTGTAATGGCAGACTTTTTTGTGGCAAATTCAGAGAGGACAGTCAAATAATAAAAAATATCACATGACCACTTCACCCAATCACTGGCCTCAGAGGTTTTTTCTGTACACTGCTGTGTGATTGCAGTGGTCATCGCCAAAACATGACATCATGACTGCAGCAGTGAGGATGGTGTGATGGTGCTGAAGATAAGGGGGCTTGTGAAAGTGAGTTTTAAAGGGGTTGTTTGCCTTTGGGGTTTTTTAGACAGACCTGCGAAGTGAACCATACTTTCCTGCTTCCCAGTGCTGGGTCACTGTTCCTTCTTTCCCTGGCCCCGGCTGCTCCACTGCACTCTCAGGATGTAAACTTCCATTTTTATGCTACTACAGCCAATCATTGCACCAGGAAGCAAGTAAGTATGCCTCCCTCTGCAAGTTTGCCTAAGAGGGAGAGGTGCAAAACATATTTACATTCTCCCTGACAACTCATTTAATTTAACTATTTTAACAAGCATATCAATCATATTAATTCAGCTATCCAATACAATGAAGGTTTTTGGTAGTGAAGAACCATGAAGCATTTTTGTAAAGATTTCACTAGTGATGATGACATTAAATGAGGAATCACAAGTAGGATCACAAACTTCCACTATTAACTCTAAGGGTAAACATTGATTTTTGTTCCATTTCCAATATTGTTATGACTGTAGTTTACTTTCCTTTTTTAACAGACAGAATTAAATCCTAAAATAGGTTAACAGTTTAATTTTATTTTTAAAAGTGGAACCAAAAAATGAGAACTTCAGAGTGGCGATGACATAACTGGATAAAAGTATTACTGATAAAACGGATTTGTCGCTTACGTTTTGTATTGATTGGTTATGTAATTTTCTTCACTTTACAGAAACGATCACATCAAATTCTCTCAGCTGCAGCTGACTCCCTTTGCAACAGCACTATAGGCACTTATCTAAAATGGCTCTGATTTGCAGAAAGAAATCACTCTGGCCAGACACCATCTGACATTTTGTAAGAGGTCAAAGGAGACCCAATTTGGGCATCTGTGAGCTCTGGTAAAAACATATTGATTCAATATGAAAAGGTATCTTGCAGATTCATAAATGTCGTGGGAACCATTAATATACTATGAGAGATATTTGACAAAATGTAATTTTTTTTAATGATTATCTGAAGATAAGACCTAAAAGAGATCAGCTACTACCAAACTGGTGCCAGCACTATGAGTTATAGCTTGTTTGCTCTAGTAATATAAAAGGGTTCCTTTTTCTATACAGTAACTGGCAAACAAATAATCATTCATGGCATATTTATTTTTCAAAAGATGGTCCTCACCAGGAAAACAGAGGAGCACAGCTTTTTGACTACTTATCCATAAAAATTCCTCCTCCAAATGGTCTGGCTGTCTAGCTGGTGGGAAGGGTAATGGTGTCTCAAATTGGTTATTATTATTACTCCTAAGGACTATGTTAAACTTAAAGGACACTGTCATCAAATTTTTTTTAATGAAGTATTAGCAACCAATCAGGGGTGCAGCTAAAGGCTCATGGGCCCTGGTGCAAGAGTTCAGCTTGGCCCCCTTCCCTCAGTGTTTTGTGGCAAGTGGTAGGGGTGCACATCGTCTTTCTGCTGCCTGAAGAAAAAATTGAAATGGTACTCTCCCATGGCAAATTCTCAACCTACAGTAACCCCCTTCCCTCCAGCCCTTTTGTTATAGACATACTTGGAAAACAATATATGCAGCTCGACAAAACATACAGAGTAATACAGTGCCACATACCTCTTACATCCAGCGAGTTATATTGAAAATGTTCCCATAAAACTATACATCAGTCTGGTAAGCTACTCCTGCTCTATAACCTGCTGCCTGCAGACTTAATTTTCAAAGTGCCAGGTTCCCTTTAAGGTTAGTGCTTCTCTTTAGCTTGTTGACTAAGGGAGCATTCACATCACCATTTAGCTTTCTGAGGGAGATAATCATGACCAGAACTTAATGCACTGGTCTTGATATCTCTTGCACTGCCGTAGGATACACCTAATTGAGGATGAGACACAAACCTTGTCATAAATTAGATGCATCCTTCAGCAGTCTGTGCGCCTAAACAGAAATCTATGTCAGCTCAGAGCTGCTCTAGAGTTCTGGCTTCATTTGTACCTGAAAATTTGTTGCGGCTGCTGGTAACGCCCCTTCCTGCCCTTGCCATGCCCCCTTTCTGAAAAGTGGTGAAGGCGGCATAAATAGTGAGAGTTGCGACAATTTTTTAGAAAGATGTAGTTAAAAAGTCGCAAAGGTATAGTTTGCAACTTTTTAACGCCACTTTTCAGGAGCAAAGGAGATGATAAATCTCCCTCTCCGTTCTTCTGATTTGTCAGAAGAACAGTTAAAAAATGCATTTGTCTTTTTTTGAGCATCCGTTATGATCAGTTTGTGTCACTTCCAACGGAGATAAGTTATTTTTGATCAAAGAAAAAGTCCTGCAAAAAGTACTTTTTCTTCCATCAAAAATAACTGGATCAGTGACACAAACTGATCATAACTGATGCACAAAATCATGTTTTTTTCTGTTCTTCTGACTGATCAGAAGAAGCTAGACGGTGATAGGAACGCACCCTTAGGGCTCATGCCCATGAATGTGTGGAGGCCGGGCCTTTGCTGCATACTGCAAATTGTGGTCCACAATGCACAGGCACCGACCGTGGGGCTGCCGCATGCGGATCGCGGACCCATTCACTGACGGTCTGCACTGCAAAAAAGTATTGCATGCACTACTTTTTTGCAGTGCAGAGGCACTGACAGAAACACCACTGAAGCACTCCGTAGTGCTTCTGGGGGGTTCCAATACATGCTTCTGTTCTGCACCGCACCGTATCTCCTGGATTGCAAACCCATTCAAGTGAATGAGTCCGTGATCCCTGATGCGGGGTGCACACGGCCGGTGCCAATGTATTGAGGACCCGCCCTATGCGGACTGCCATACGGCCACAGCCGGGCAACGGCCGTGTGCTCGAGCCCTTAGACTAGTTTTAATCCTCCTTGATTTGCTGTTGGTTTTATTACTCTTATTATTAAAGAGTGTAGTAGTGTGTTATTCAACTATTGTGCAGTAAGTGAATGAATAAATGTTAACATATTATTAATAAGTTTCATATAAAGTTATAGCAACATACTTGTATAGAAAACTATGATAAAAACAAAGGACTATCGGCCAGAGGAGTAGCAACATTCTTACATCACTTGAATCAACCAGAAATTGACTAATTCCCTGCAGTGATTCGGTTACATTAACTTTTAGAATTCATGACAATGAACTATTCAATTAATTTAACTATTCTTCACAGATCTTTTACTCACATAAGTGACATAAATAACTAGCAAGCGGAAATCCTATTAATTTCCTGTAAGAGTTTTAGAAATCTGCAGCTTACCCTGGGATAAGACATTAATAAATATCTTGGAGAAGATATTTCCAACCAGTGTCCAGAAATAATCTTTTGCTGTTCTGGATAGCTGGAAAGATCCTACTGGGAACATAAAAAGGCTTAATGCAGTAACATTTCACAAGATTTATATGCATAAAAGTAGATATAGGTGTGTTATTATTAACAACAACATTTTTTGGGTCACTAAGGGCGTTTGGATCGTCTACTTTTTTTTAAAGGTTTACTGTTTCAAGATGCGATTGAAATAAGTGTCCTTATGTAATTTGTAATTGCACAAGGAACTCATGTACATTAAACGTTGTGCAGTTATGGCCATGGGTTTTGGTATTCTAAAATGCCATTAATGTGTTTTATTCCCTCTTTAATATAATTCAAGTGTAGGTTAGAAGGTTTGAAGCCATGTTCACACAGAGCAATTTTATGGTGTTTTTTTCCCGCAGCTGTGAGATGTGGAACACATTAGTTACATTTGTGTCCTGTCAGCAGATTTGTACCTATGACACTGGCTGACCTGTTACATGTGCACTTGGCAGCTGAAGGCATCTGTGTTGGTCCCATGTTGATATGTGCCGGCATTACTGAGAAGAATAATGTTTTAATATATGCAAATGAGTCTCTAGGAGCAGCAAGGACATTGCCGTTAGACTTAGAGGCTCTGCTCTCTCTACAACTGCCATGCCCCATTGCTCCTAGAGGCTCATTTGCATATAATAAAACATCATTTTCTCAGCAATGCAGGCACATATCAACATGGGACCAACACAGATGTCTTCAGCTGCCAAGCGCACATGTAACAGGCAGGGGCATACAGTACATAGAAATCATTGGGCCCCATAGCAAGAATCGGAATGGGCCCCCTAACTCCGCCCATTATCCAACCCCTGGCCCATCCCACCACCTGCCCTGGCTCCTCCCCTGCCACACCCCCGTTGTATTCCCACTGACCCAGAGAATGAAGGGCATAGGTCAGTTTTGTCGCAAAGGGAACACCGCAGGGACAAAACCTGTAAATCGGTGGAGGAATTTTTTTTTTTCCAATTCCACCCCATTTGGACTATTTTTCCCGCTTCCCACTACGTTGTATGCCATATTAAAATACAACTTGTCCCGCAAAAAACAAGCCCTCATATGGATATCCAAAACGGAAAAATAAAAAAACTTATGGCTCAACGAAAAAACCTCCTGTATCCTAAGGGTTAAAGGTGTTATCTAGCCCCCATTATGCCCCCCAAAATGCCCAGGCACCACATACACAATACTTATGCCTAGTGGGGGGATGCAGCAAATACCAGGCCGCGTCAGAAATGAGCCTCCTTAGCTTCACCTACGATTCTAGGAAGGCTTATTCCCATTGTGGCCTGCAATTGACTGCGCCCCACGTCGCTGGGTGTTTTTATCCACGTTATGGGGGGATGCAGTGGCGGCTGTGCGTGCATCAGCACTGCAATGCGGGTGCAGGGGAGTGAGATAAGTAAGGTGTCCGGAAGGGACGTACTGCCTGGGCATTTTGAGGGACATTAACTCCTTCCCGGGTGATGCTTAGTGGGCAGTTTGATACACTCTCCTGTGGGAAGGGGGGGGTTACACTGTCCTTAGTCTTCTATGAGCCTACAGATTCCCCCACCCTCAACCCCACAGAAACTCCTACTGCCTGCTGCTGCCCTCCCCAAGAATACCCATTATATAATCTGTCAGTTTTCCAACTGTTTTGCCTGGCTGGAGAGGTCCTCTTATTGTGTGCATTAGTCTGCTGCCGGCTGGAACTTCCAAGACTTGTGACCAGAGGTCCGGAGCGACGGGGCCTGGTGGGTGATTGAGGCAGGTGGCAGGCGGCCACACATGACAGGCGCATATATCTTCCAGCCGGGTGCGCGCATGCTGCTTGCCAGCGTTACACTGGCCAGCACAGCAGCAGATGCAGTGCCTGGGTCCAAGGAGTGCGCAGCCGCCCTGCTGCTGGGATCACAAAAAGGTCAGGTCAGAGAGGGTGGGTCACTGATATCGACAATTCTATATAAAACTTACAGCAGGGCTGGCTTGTGTGCAGACAATGTAAGGGGCAATGTAAGGGGCGGGGCCTCCTGTGCGCTCCAGGCCCTCCTGTGCTGCGGGTCCCATAGCAGTGGCGTGGTCTGCCTATATTGGCGGTATGCCACTGGTAACTGGTCAGCCAGTTTCATAGGTACAAATCTGCTGACAGGTGCCCATTAAAGGAATTACATTTTATTTGAAGTCTTAGAAAATGAAATAACTGCCCAGATTTACTAATGTGTCTGTGCCCAGGATTTTGATGCAATTTGGCACAACTTGGATTTCTCCAATTTGTTTGTCTCGCTTGAAGAGTTGGAGGGAGTAGGGAGTGAGTTTACGGGTAAGGTGATGTGGAGCAACATGTACTCTTTTGTGCAAAAAGTGTCTATCCCTACACCCCACCACTGTGATAATTTTTTTTTACTGAGTTAACTATTTAATTTGTATTTGTAAAACCTTTTGTGAGGATGGCCATATTGGAGATACAAACTTCCTTCTTATATTCTCTGCATAGACATTAGAGCTGGGTGCTTTATGGCAGATAAAATGAATGGGAGTCAATTGACAGATATGTTTAAGATTATTGCAGTCTACAAGAAATGATGGAATACAGCCCCTTCCCGTGTCATGAGCCCATTAAGTGGGAAGCGCACCTCCCCCCAGTTAATGCAGTTATTGATTACTGTGGATGATGAAACAGACAATATTCCTACATTGTGACATCACCTTGTGCAATAATCCTATTCTGTGACATCATTGTGTAAAATGTTCCGGTTCAGTGCTTTCACTTTGTGCATTATGCTCCTACAGTCTATTAACCCTGTACTGTAACATCACTGGGAACATTATCCCTATACCCTATATACTTATGAGTAGAATGATTATCCTTGTATTGTGTCTTCACTATGAGCATCATCCCTGTGCATTAAAAGAAAACATTTGCCTAACTTTTCTAAACTTCCTTACTAGTGAAGATCATCAGGATAGAAGGGAACCATATTTCAAAGCATGATGACTTATTTTGCTACTGTCACTACTGTATTTGTAATTCAGAAATCACCTATTAATAGTATCTCAGATTAAAGACCCAATAAAAGATTTCGAGCAGCACAGACATTTCACTGATCACATCTTCATGATAGAATGTCTACAACTACAACGACTAGTGGGATTAGTGACATCTAACAAATATATTCTTGGGTCTGATTAATGCATCAAAATTGAGGTTTTTAGTTCCAACTAATTTACTTTTGTGAGATTCAGAGCAGGTGATTCAACAATGCCTGGACGTGTGATTCCTTCTGTAAAGAAAGATGATGGAAGTATGATGGGATAGGGGTGCATTACTGCTGACACTGATGATCATTTTTTAGAATGAAGAACATTATTAGCCAACATGTCTATGAAGTATTCATCAATATGCCAGTCCATTTGTTTTCCAATTATAGTAGTTAGAGGGAGTGTGTTATCTGATGTGATGTTTTTTTCTGTACCTGATGTAAACTCTGTGGTTATTAATATGCTGAATTACAACATAAAGGAAAAGTAGCTAATGATTTTCTTAGCAGATATGGAAACTCTTTAAAGAATATGAAGAGCATGCAAAGTTATCAAACTAAAGGATGGACACTAGAGATGAGCAAGCACTAAAATGCTCGGGTGCTCGTTATTCGAGAAGAACTTTTCCGGATGCTCGGGTGCTCGTTTCGAGTAACGAACCCCATGGAAGTCAATGAAAGACTCGAGCATTTTTTGCAGGGGACCAAGGCTCTGCCTAGGGAAGGCTGGGTGAAAACCTGGAAACATCAGAAAATGATGGAAACACCACGGAAATGGACAGGAAACAGCAGGGGCAGCATGCATGGATGCCTCTGAGGCTGCCTAATCCCACCATTACCCCAAATTCTCCTGCAACAGCCTGGTGGTTACCCTCATGGCAATTGTGCTCACCCAGACCAAGAAAGGCGAGGCACATGCCCATCACATGTTAGGGAAGCACCCAACTAGGTGCAACAAAGGTCCATCACCCATGCCCATGCTGGCACTGCTCTCCTATCCCCAGCCACACGATGCAGGCATAAGCCTGACACAGCATGGCGGTGACACCAACAAGTGACCAAGTTAGATGAGGTAGCAGGTGAGCCACCCAAAAATTTAGCCTGACGCAGTATGGCGGTGACAACAGAGTGACCGAGTTAGACTGAGGTAGCAGGAGGTGAAGTACGGATGGTAATTCGAAGGAGGAGGAGGAGGGGTTGGAGTAAGAGGCATAGTAAGTCTGAGAAACCATGACCGAGGTAAGCCCCGCAATCCTCCAAGTGGGCAGTACATGAGCGGCCCCAGGGTCAGACTCGGTTAGAGTGACCGAGCTACACGATGGTAGCAGGTAGAGCACATAAAAAATTTAGCGTCGCCCTGTATGGCTGTGACTACACATTGACTGAGCTACACGACGGTAGCAGGTAGAGCACAGGAAAAAATTAGCGTGGCCCTGTATGGCTCTGACTACACATTGACCGAGCTACACGAAGGTAGCAGGTAGAGCACAGGAAAAATTTAGCGTGGCCCTGTATGGCTGTGACTACACATTGACCGAGCTACACGACGGTAGCAGGTAGAGCATATTAAAAATTTAGCGTGGCCCTGTATGTGGACGTTGAGGGCTTGTGCATGTAGGTGGGCTGAACTTTTTTTCTGCTTGCGCTCCAACGTCTGCTGTAATGACAGCTGAATGTTGCGCAAGGACACATTGGTGGACAGTGTGGAGGATCATGGAGGCAAAGGGGTGGTTTTCCGGCGGGAGGCGCTCGTGCCGGGGTCCTGGGCTGGGGGTTGACTCGCAGAGGCTGCGAGTCACACAGGGGAAGGAGCAGTGGTGGGACCCGCATGAGGGAAATGGACGGCCTTGGTTCCATAGTGTTTAGCACTCGTATACCTGCGCATGCTGGTGGTGGTTAGGCTGGTAGTGGTGGAACCCCCACTTAAAAATTTGGCATTAACTGGTATGGCTGTCAACATTGAGCTTGAACTAGTGGGGCATGTGTGGTATTGATTCTTCTCAGTTTAAAATCGTATACGTCCCCTATCTTGGGACCAGATATTTCATTGATTTTTCGAACATGGAAAAGGAAAAAGAGCTTGCTCTGGCCAGGGGAGTGTCTTTTCTACTGCAGCTAAGGGGACGTGTCCATGCTCTGCCTATCACAGGTCAGGAGCCAATTAAAAGAAGAACCAAAAAAAATCTGTTCTTCTTATCAGTTCAAAATCTAATATGTCCCCTATCCGGGTAAATTGTTTGGAGAGAGGGCCTGTAGGTGGGGGGCAGGCTGGGGGGAAGGAGGTTGAGCTGGAAGAGCCAGAGGAGTGCCCCCTTGGCTAGCGTGTGTGGTGGTGACAACAGCTGGATGGAGTTCGAATGACGACGCAGGACCCCAATTAAAATATTTAGCAGCAACCAGTACGGTTGTCAGCTCTGAAATTGGTCAAGTGGGGCATGTGTTGTATGCATTCTTCTCAGTTTAATACCGTATAAGGCACCTATCCGGAAAAATAGTTTGGAGAGAGAGAAAGAGAGGAAAAAGACGTATTTTTAAAAGTGACGTTCAGTATAGATCAGTTAAAGAGAAAGAAAGGATTTTATGAAATGGATTTGTATCACTGAGAGCAAAAGATCATATTTTTTTTTACGTGACGTGCAGTATCGATCACTTGAAGAGAAAAAGGGGAATGTGCAGACTTGGGCTGCTATAGTGCAAACCACTATGGCGGTGACCACAGAGTGAGTGAGTGACACTGCGGGAGCAGGCGAAGCACATCAAAATTTATTATGGCCCTGTATGGCGGCGGTGACAAAAAAAATGAGCGAGTGACACTGAGGATGCCCAGAGGAGAAAACAGGAAGAAATCAGCTATCATCATGGCTTCACTCACTCCTCCCTATGTGTCTTTCAGACAGGCGCGCTTCGGCACCAGGACGTCACGTATGTGGGAGGAAAGGGGTGTGTCCAGAAGTTAGCGGACCTATGCAGATAGGTAGGCCGACGAAGAGCATGATGGTGGGGACGGCCTGTCTCTCCAGTCGTCGGCGAGAGAGATACAGCAGGAGTGCTCCTGAATTATGGCCGGGGCCTGGAGGCCGGGCTCGACGGCAGCTCCTTTTCGGGTTATCGATTGTCGAAATGTTGGCTTACATCAAGTTTAGTATCTGTTCTTATCAGTTGCTGTGGCTGTTGGTGGTAAAGTGGTGAGCATAGCTGCTTCCCAAGCAGTTGACCCGGGTTCGATTCCCGTCTATTGCATTATGTGGCCCTGCGGAAAAATTGATTGGAGAGAGGGCCTGTATGTGGTCCTCTGGAAAAATTATTTGGAGAGAAAGAAAGAGAGAAAAAAGACGTATTTTTAAAAGTGAAGTTCAGTATAGATCAGTTGAAGAGAAAGAAAGGATTTTATGAAATGGATTTGTATCACTGAGAGCAAAAGAACGTATTTTTTTACGTGACGTGCAGAATATATCAGAGAGCAAACTCAGCCCCTGCTGACTGTGGCTATTTTCACTGCAACCCAGACAAATGTCTCACAGAGATTTTTCTAATGTAGCTGTGTCAGTGAGAGCAAAAGACCGTATTTGATTACGTGACGTACAGTATGGGTCGCCTGGACAGAAAATACAGATTGTGGTTTGTGGTGACTGGCCAGCTGAACTGTGACACACAGAATGGTTCCACACAGCTGTATGAAATGGATTTGTATCACTGAGAGCAAACAAAAGGATTTTGTAGTGTGACTTCCACTATCTATCAGTTAGACAGAAAAAAATCTTCTGCAGACTGTGCCTATTTCAATGAAACACAAAAAAATTGTTTGAAATGGATGGGTGTCACTGAGAGCCAAAAAATAAACTTTTTCCAGTCTCCTTGCAAAATGCTGCAAATATGGCGGTAGCTGCACTACTAGTGCCAGCAAGCACAGCCACAAGCAGATAAAAAACAGGGTCTTGTAGCCCTAACAAGGGCTGTTGGTTTCTTTTAGAATCACTCCGCCTAACACAAATCTAGTAGAACATCCTAACACTCTCCCTGTATCACACTGCAGATCTGTCCCTAACGGCATCCAGGCAGCGACTGAGCCGAGCACCGCGGGCAGTCACTACTACATTCCAGGGTCACCTGATCAGGCTATCGACATGTAAGGGCCCCATGTGATGCTGGGTGTACCGCAGAGTCTCCTGGCTTGTGATTGGCTGAGTTTATAGCCCCTAAAAATTCAAAAGGCAGGAGATGCCATTTCCTCGAGCATGGCAAGATACTCGTCCAAGTAGCGAGCACTTACGAGTACCCTAATACTCGAACGAGTATCAAGCTCGGACGAGTATGCTCGCTCATCTCTAATGGACACTTTGAAAACTCTAAAAAATAAGATGTTTAAAATGTTTTATGTAATTGGTCATCTTATTAAATTGTGGAAAATAATAAAAGCACCCCTATAATTTGATGTGTCCAAACTTTTGGCAAGTACTGTATGTACATTGAGGCCCCCTTCATTTAACTCAAATCGCTGTGAAACCAAACATTACAGCACTGGTCAAATGATTTTTACTTGGGGGGTACTATCTCTCCTTGAGGAGAGAGCGAGTTAGTCGGCATGAGGATAATTATAGTCCATACATGCTCCTCTGGAATTCTGGGAAGAAAGGGATGCAAAGCTCTGTCTCTAATGCTACCAATGTTCAACCCTTTAAAAAGGCCTTGAGGCATGACATGGATATTAAATAAGCCAGCACCTCATCTTCCTCAACAGGGCAGAGAGTACTGGCTTAACTAGGTGAGAGGCCTAAGTCAGGATTCCAGTGGAGGATGTATGGCCTATAAGTCTCCTCACGTTCATTAAGGTGCTCTCTCCCCAAGGAAAGATAGTACCCCCAAATCCTGACTTAGGCCTCATTTGCATCCTTTTCTACCCATAACTTTTTATGCACCATTAGCCTACTGAGAAGATTTTACTCAATGTGCCAACTGCTCTACTTGACTATATTAAAAATTTCTATAATTACCTTTATGTCTAAATATGACTAGTGGTTCATTACATAACACATTGGAGAAGACCCTAATGCTGTCTACAGGCCAGTATACACATTAGGCTTCTGTTGTCCAAACCTGTCATTTTCGGCGGGACCAGTCAGATGATGTTGAGGGAGAGAAGGATTAGGCTCACTGAATTTCAACTTTCTTTTGCTCTCCAAGATGATAATCCACAACCTTAGGTGAATCTTCCCATTGAAATCATGGAAGCATGCATGGGTATGGAGGAGTTGGAAGAGATAGCTGTCTACTAAACAAGTGTTTGGCTGACGGTTATTGTAGGCACCTTATTATAAATTTGCTGACTCTTTAGACCATTTTTTCTAAATATGCACCACCTATGAGTTGGCTCACTTTGCTCCCTTTCCAGCACATCATGCCCACTTCCCCACTGCTTTCATTAGTAAATCTGTCCCAGTATTCTTATTGCTGATCAATTCATTTCATTGTATTCAAATATTAAAAAATATTAAAAAAGCTCAACAAGTCATAAAATGAAACCTGACTTGAATTGAAGGAAAGACTGAATTATTGTCTAACACTTCATTTATAAAGCACATTATGCAAAGGAAGAGTTAAAACATAAAGGAGTTGGAGAAATCAGAGCATCTGTACAATGCCTCCATGCTGCTATAATGATATCAGTTGCAGCAAGTCCAATAGCTGACCTCATTATAAGGGTTTAATTGCATTGTTACAAAGTTTCACTTCTTCTCTCTGGCCTCTTTCTCTTTATGACAGCTTTAGAAAGGAATTTCAGCTCGAGGTCAAAGGAAATTAATTACTGCTTCCTTAGTCAGTGCTCATCTACATTTTGAAAACTTAAGGCTTTTAGTTGGAAAAAAAAACCCTACCCCTGGCTTTTACATACGGCCAGTGTTATTGCAGCATCAACGTACTTGAGTCATTTCTTACAAGTGCTATTGTAGAATCTTTGACATCAGGCTCTTTGTGAGAGGCAGCTGATTACACAAGGGTGTAGAGATTATAATCTAAATATACTTTCAGGAGTATTAACATGTGTTGCCGCCTTTAAAGGAAGGTGTCACAGCACAGCTTCTTAAATATGCTTGTTGTAGAAAATGCTAAAGACCAACTTTAAAAAAAAGTCACAGTTAATAAGACCAAATCTTGTAGAATCAACAAGTGGAATCAGATCACGTCTGCACACAATCTGCATTTTTTGCTCTTTAATTAGGATCTCAACTGGAAATGTAGCCAAGCTCAAATGTAGCTGCTTTTTTGACAAGACATATTATGCAAACGGTCTGGCTAGTTCAGGCATACAAAGCAGTGTCATATAATGCAGATGTGGACACATTTATGAATAAATTATTACCTCTGTAGATGACAGATCTGTGACACCATTCTATTACAAGTTGAGTTTGCTTAGACGTAGATTCAGATTGACAGAATTCATGCTGGATCAATGTTTTAAAGAATGGTGGAAAAATATTTAAATATACATACTGGTTGGATAAACGGATCTATGGTCCAGTGTGGAAAAACAAAGAGACAAAGTTGTACTTGGTTTAAGGGATTTTCCATTACTTTTCCCATCAAAGTTAATAGGAACAGCAGATCAGTGGGGGTGCAGACTGTTGGACCCCCATAAGATATAATGAGGATAGGCCATCAATACAAAAATATCAGAAAACCTATTTTAGTAGCAATATGTATTGCATGGGTTGTCATTGAAACTGGGCTTCTTTGCCTAGGTAGTCCTCAAGCTATATGAAAACTAGAGATGAGCGAATCGATTCGTTGATTCGTTGATTCGTATCGAATCTTGGTAATTTTTAGCTGCAGAGCGAATCCGAATATTAGCCCGCTGAGGTGTTCACTCTGCTGGCTGACATGGCGGAGGTGGCAGTAGTTCCCGCTCCGCCACGGAAGGACTACTCCCTTCGGCAAAATTCAATGGTCCCCGAGGCTGTCACCCGGAACGCCCTGACCCTCTGGGAATACAAAAAGTTGGTAGGGGAGTGGGTTGTGCAGGTTTTGGAGCACCCAAGGTCCAGTGACCCTAAGCTGGAGCGCCGAAGGGGTACCGTTATTTGGTTCAGTGTGGAACAGGGAGTAGGTTTTATCGGCGATGAGGAGACAGCGGAAGAATTATATGTCAACCGCCGTTCTGTAAAGCGGCCGTCTCTTCCACCCGTCCGCCACAATCTCCATGCAGGGGATTACGTGGAGTATACCCCCATGAAGAGCCCCCAAGGCCCCTTTGCTACTGGGGTGAAACTCCTTAAGCGACCAGCTACTCCTGCAGCGCCCCCGGAAGACTGGAGTGAGGAGGCCCAGGCCGCAGAAGAGGATTGGTGTTCCCATGAGACCAATGATGGGACTCTGCGATCTGAGGAGAAATCCCAAGCTCAGCTGGAACCCCTGATGCAAGATTTGCCACCGCCGCCGATCCTTCATGTGGGACAGATGACCACCAACAGTTTTGTGTACCAGCCATCGGTGGTACAATACCAACTGCCATGGCAGGTGCAGGCAGCACAGTCCTCCGCTCACGGAAGACCGTTACCAGAGCCCTTACAGCCGGAGATTCTGTCACCTTGTATGCCGGCGGGAGGATCTGGCCCCTACAAGGTAATGGTAATCACAGAAAAAACCTCTAAAATATAACCTTTAATAAATATATAATAAAAAACTACACTCTAAACCATTTATCAAAATCACCTCTGTAATTAGTGAAACCAAACACCCAAGTGATATGGTACTCTTTTTGGGGTGGAGACTGGGAAATATTTCCCTGTAGAAGGTGGGCTAGGCTAGATATGGGGTATATTGTATATACTGGGTTGCCTAACTATAGAAGAAAATAACCCTAGTAGCCCCTGCCACTATTTAAGGCCCTACCTAATAAACGGAACTGCCGCCCCGATAGGGGCGATCCCGTGTCAGGAACCTCTTATAATCCCTATGGTGTCCCTGACAAAGGACAGAATCCCATCACCAAGCATACATGTATTGTCCGTCAGTCTGTATTTGGTCCAATAATTGCAAGACTAATATAGATATCAATAGTGCTTGGACAATAACAAATGTCCCCACAATGCACCTAAATCCAGGCAATATAATAAATTAGCAACACAACGTTCCAAAAGTTCCAATCAGTGATTGTTCAGTATTGTAAAGTTCTCATATAACCTCCCAAAATCGGGGGAGGGGGGGCTATATCAGATGTCCCTTTGTCCCGACGCGTTTCCCTAACACATAAGTGTAGCTCTTCAGGGGACTTAATATAACTAGGGAATTATTTCCCAAACAGCTAGATATCAAACCATGGAACTAAAATCAAATCAAATAAGTAGTACTAAAAAACGGCATACATTCCTGACCAGCTCATGGAAAGGAAAAAATGTACCATAATAACCAGTGTGATAGAACTAGGCGCAAACAATAATAGACAGTAGTTGCCCTACTACCAGATAATATATTTTGATGTGAGCGCCTAGAAAGGGGCCAGGTGAGTGCGACTGCTCTTCCGATCGTGTTGACGCCATTACTGGGGGATCTACTGAACGGCATACATCTGCTTCCGTGTGACCACATTGGTGGATGGACCAATACGCAAGTACCTTACAGAGGGATGTTTGTCCACTCTCTGAAAACTATGATCACCGTATTATGTGTTTTTAACTCTGGTTATTTGTATATGACTTAAAACTCTGCATGTTTGTCTGAGTTTAGAGTAAGATGCCCTAACATCAATGGCTATTACTCGACTTCAGCCAAAATGATACACAAAAGCTTTGGATTCACTGGAATCTGACGTTTTTAAGAAATTTGTAACAAACTCTGGTTATGTAGAATCGATATGCATATATTTAGTGCTAGCGGCGATTCACTCATCCTAATGGACCCAAAATAATTTAATTTCATCTCTACCATGTTTCCAAGGGAAGCATAAAGTCCATTTAAACAGGTAAAATATTATTTCTGCACCTCCCGAAACATTAGAAGTAGCTCATAGTCCAGAACATGTTTAGGTTAAACATAAACTTGAAAACATAAATGTTGTAATATGCCCTGTTGAGAACGTTTCCTGAGAAGTTCAGTTCCATAGCAGTCTGACCGGCAATGGCTGCCTAAAATTGGTGAAGTGTTAAAGGGAGTCTGTTACCGCTGTGCATTTTAAATGGTTTCCAGCTCACTGTAGTTCTCATGCTTCCAATCCTAAGCATACCTTTATGTGCTGTTGTCCCCAGTTTTTTGCCCTTGAAAAACTGTTTTTAATTAATGTGCAAATTAGTCTAAAGAAGAGTCCAAGGGGCTGTACTTATCAGCAAAGAAGCCTTCTCCTCCTCTCTGTGCCATTTCTCCACCTTTCTCTGCTCCCGGCATCATCAGGCCACCACTGGAGATCTCACTCAGGTGCACATCTCACCTCTTTCTGCACCTGCACAGTTTCTGACCTTGTGTGGCTGCGGCACAGAAGAGCATATGATATTCAGTTGCTATTCTTACTGGATTACCTTCTTCTTGTGCTGTCATTTTGGATTTGGTATTATAGATGAGTGATATGATTCTACGCTAATCAAATTTGTTACGGATTTCCCAAAATTTGAATTTCAGTGAAATCAGAACTTTAGTGATTCATTCTATATGAAGTCAGAAGAAGAAGGCATCTGCCACCAAAAATTGCATTTTTGGTCTTTTTTTTAATAAAAAAAATTGTTTAGTGCAGTCTGTTATTAAAAGGATGCATTTTAACATGTTGCTGTCACTTTGTTATTACTAATTCTGTTCATTTCTGGCTGAATTTATTCAGGATTGAAACAAATGTGCAATTTCACTAAATTGGACAGAAAGCGGATTTTGGGAAATTTGGTCATCTCTATTTGGGTTTAATTTAATTTGGGTCCATTTCTTCTTTCTACCACTGCCCTTCCTTCCAATGCCACATACACCATGGATGTTTTGGCCTGCTTTTGCATTAATGCATGTAAATCCATTGGTGTAATTCAAAGCTTCTGGATCCCAAGGTAAAATACGTAACAGGAGACCCACCTCCTATTATTTATAGCACTGTTGTTTTTTGTGACAGACATGCTTTTGAGTACTACAGTAAAACCTACAACTTCTACTTCTGCTCCCCCTGTAGCTACATTCCGGTGTAAACCTACTGAAATGATGAATACAATGTGTCACGCCACAGTATAGTTCTGTGAAGGTTTTCTTCTATCTATAAGTGTGTGGGTCCTATTACACATGTGGCTGAGCCACAGGTAACACATCATGGTTAACACTGCCAGGGTACAACTGCACTTGCAACTTGAAACCAGCAAACAGTTATAAGACTGGTGCAAGACCCATGGTTCAGGTATGAATGTGTAATAGCACTTGTAGATACTGACCAGAATATCAGATAATCCATCAGTTTTTATTACTATCTGATTGAAGGAATTTTATTGTCATATGAGTAGACAGCACAAGCTATTTGTGTGGTCCATGATGTAATATTAATAAAAGCACAAAGAGTTATAGTTCTCAATTAAAGATCACATACCTAGATAATTACACATCAATGACTCAAACTTCCACACCAATTACATTGAAAACTGTCCATTTAGAATGAAGAATTGAGTGTCTGAATTAAAATGATGGATGACAGCAAAGCCACCTAAACGCAATGTATTATTTCTATGTAATCCACCTTTTATCAGAAGAGCCAAGCAGAGCAAATGAAGACTGACTGCTGTTGGGTGAACTTTCAGAAAAAGGTTGCCATCATGAGCCTCATTGCTCCACCCTTTATCAGTTTTCTATGAGATAACCTTCCCACCTCATCAGATCATGGAATACATCTGGAAATGATGGATAAAAGTAGGTTACCAAAAGTTAATACATTTTAATTCCAGGCTCATCTTCTCATTTTCAGAATATGAAAGGCAATAAAGGATTTATTGACAGACAAATGAGACACCACTATTGAGTGTATTACTGTTCTGTGAAATCTGTAACTCATCCTACGCTTGTCAGTCACTGGAGAAGACAACTGCAATGCAAACTACTAAACTTTGGCTACTTGGGGGCACTGTAATATATGAAGGTGAGGATGATTACTATAATATTGTTGATGATGATCTATTGGTGGACGTTTTCTGACCGTTCACAAATATTTTTTTTAATAAATTATTTTTATTGATTCTTCAACAGTCAGTATTTTAAGCATCTTGGTCTTACAATATACATACATACAAATACATACAAATATTACAGATAAGAACAAATTTAGTTCTGTTCAACACCCAGAGTAAACAGTCAACATGAACAACCGCTGGCAAACCAACACACAATCACACTGACATCCATACTTCATACATATCACAAAACACACACTAGTTTAAAGCCAGATTTTTCTGAGCTTGGATCCAAAGATCCTGAATCTGTAGAAAATGGTCAGGGGTTCACCTGGCAGCTTAGATCAGCTTATACAGTAATAGTACAGTATTAATCAATTTAACCCATTGAGATTCTGCGGGACATTTAGGGAGTCTCAAAGTAAGAAAAACTTTTCTAGAAGAAAGTCTGTGTCTATGTAGCTCTCTGTCATATTTTGCAGGGATTAATTCAGAGACCAGTCCCAATAAACTAAGTGTAGGCAAGCAAACCCCAGGAAGCCCTAGTTTGGCATTCATAAACTTTTGAATATCTAATCAGCATTGTTGTAGACAGGCCCATCTCATAGCAACATATCAAATATTTTGATCAGTGTTGGTCTGGGCAATGAGATGCCCACAATCACTATATTGAGTTTAGAGAAGTGTTCGTGCAGAACACCCTCTCTCATTGTTGCAGGAAAGCAAGATGCAAGATGTGGAGAGAGGAGCAAGATGCAAAGAGAGGAGGAGCTGAATGTTACTGGATGTCCCCGATGACATATTCTCATTGATATTAGATGATGGGAAAAGGAGGAAAAGCAGATGGCAGAAGAAGGGTATGCCAGAGCTGATTAATATTCTGTGTTTACTGTCAAATAACCTGTATGAGATTGCAAGCAAGAACAGCAATAATTTCCATATTGTCCCTCCAACCTAACCAGTCAAAAGTCCTGCATGCATGACTTTTGTCTCCGCTTCAAAAATCTTCCTCTAAGCGGAAACCTAATAGACCAAATTATAGTATATGGGACCCATAGGCTCAGTCATGTGATGAATCTGTCCTTTCCGTTCTTCTGCTCTTATAACAGAGTAGATCCTACTATATTTGGTTAGTTAATCAGTAATATTACCATACCCTGATTGCTAGAGCAATCAAATAAACTTTTTTTATAGGTGTTTTATTAATTTGGTTACTATTGTGCTTATACAGTACTTGTTTTCTGATTATTTGGTCAGTTAGAGAACTATATCGCTATTATTAGTCCAAACGAAGACAATACTGTCAGTACCAGCACTGACAGACGCGATTCGCTGCATACCTGCCATTGTCTGGTAGCCAGGGAAACAGGCTGATTTCCCATGTTCTGACATCATAGGTTCTGACGTCACAGGCCAGGTGTGCCCAGGTGACCAGGAAGTGCGGGGTATTTAAACAGGCAATCTGCTGGTCACAAATTGCCTGTGAATGGTTCTATATATCTCATCAGTGCATTAAATTGTGGATTGTTCTGTCCTCCTGCCTACTTCTTTTGACCTTGATTCTTAGATTGTGATTTGGCTTTTCTGCATCTCCTAGTTTGACCCTGGTTTGGTTCTTAGACTCGCTTCTGCCTGACATATTTGGACATGGACTTGACCGCTTGTGTTTGACCTTGGCTTGGAATTGTTTAATGATCTGCTTTCTGATTTGGCTTGATTGTTCTCCTTGATTTTGATCCAGTACATTTGACTCTGAGTACTTTGGTTGGTTTGGTTTTCTCAGTATTTGTGTGTCTACCTGTCACTTTGTTTATTGTTCTTTTTCCCTCTGCTTTTCCCTGGTAAGCCCCAGCGCATAAATAAGCAGGGACCGATCACCAGTTGTGGTCCGCCACTTAGGGTAGTTGTGCAAGTAAGCAGGGGCAGAGGTGCGGGTGGAATTTAGGGTTCACTTGTTCCCCTTGTGACAAAGAAAACTGTCTGTTTTTGTGCTTGTAATATTTTTGTTATCATGATTGGTTAGTTTATATAACATCCAATGGAGATGGTCTGGCATCTATATAAGATCCAACTAGTACTTTATTGAAAATGAATAGAGATGAGCGAGCACTAAAATGCTCGGGTGCTCGTTATTCGAGTCAAATTTTTCCTGATGCTCGGGTGCTCGTTTCGAATAACAAACCCCATTGAAGTCAATGGGAGACTCAAGCATTTTTTGCAGGGAACCAAAGCTCTGCACAGGGAAGGTTGCGTGAAAACCTGGAAACCTCAGAAAATGATGGAAACAGCACGGAAATGGACAGGAAAGAGCAGGGGCAGCATGCATGGATGCCTCTGAGGCTGCCTAATCGTACCATTACCCCACATTCTGGCCAACAGCCTTCTGGGTGACCCTCAAGACAATTGTGCTGACCCAGACCAAGATGGGCAAGGCACATGCGCTGGCACATGTTAGGAAAGCACCCAACTAAGTGCAACGAAGGTCCACCGCTGCCTGCGGGTGACACCACTGCCCATGCTGGCACTGCTGTCCTATCCCCTGCCCCACAACGCAGGCATAAGCCTGACACAGCGTGGTGACAGCGTGGTGGTGACACCAACAAGTGACCAAGTTAGATTGAGGTAGCAGGTGAACCACACAAAAATTTACCCTGACACAGCATGGCGGTGAACCCATAGTGACCAAGTGAGACTGAGGTAGCAGGTGAAGCACTTAAAATTTTACCCTGACACGGAATGGCGGTGAACGCCAGACACCGCCTGCATGAGATTTTGGATAGAGCTGCTGTCTGTCAGGGAGAGTGTTAGGGTCTCAATTTAGATGTTGGTTAGGCAGGAATCACCCACAAAGAACCCAACAGCCCTTCTAAGGGCTACAAGCACCTTTTTTTTTTGTCTCCTCCTGGCTGCTGGCTGGGACTTGTAGTGCAGCTACCGCCATCTTGGCTGCACACTGTTAGGGCGTGAAATTAGAATGTGGTTAGGAGGGAATCATCCACAAAAAACCCAACGCTCCTTCTAAGGGCTACAACGACATTTTTTTGGCCTCCTCCTGGCTGCTGGCTGGGAGTTGTAGTGCAGCTACCGCCATCTTGGCTGCACACTGTGCACAGCGACTGGCAGAAGGGACAGCACGAGGTCCACACAGACCCAAAAGAAATTGCCCAAAGTCCTCTCAGTACTCATTTTTGCTGCTGCTGTACCTTGGCTTGCTGGGATCTGTAGTGCAGTCTTGGGAATACGTTTTTTCTCTCAGTTATATATACTACAGTCCAGTGAACAATTATGTTGTGTGCTGTACAGTAGCGTCAGTCTAGGGTATACGTTTTTTCTCTCATTTAGATATCCTATAGCGCAGTGAAATATTCTGTTGTGTGCTGCACACTAGCCGGAGTGTAGAAAATAAACCTTTTTTCTCTCAGTTATATATCATATATTGCAGTGAAAAACTGAGTGGTTTGCGATACAATAGCCCCTGTCTAAAGACTACGTTTTTTCTCTCAGTTATATATGCTACAATGCAGTGAAAAATTCTGTCGTGTGCTGCACACTAGCCGGAGTCTAGAAAATATACATTTTTTTCTCTCTTTCATGTATCCTATAGTGCAGTGAAAAATTCTGTCATGTGCTGCACACTAGCCGGAGTCTAGAAAATATACATTTTTTCTCTCATTCATATATCCTACAGTGCAGTGAAAAATTGTGTGGTGTGCGTTATACTAGCGGCAGTCTAGAGAATACGTTTTTTCTCTCAAATACATTTAATACAGTCCAGTGAAAAATTCTGTGGTGTGTGGTACACTATCCGCAGTCTAGAGAATACGTTTTTGGCCTCAGATATTAATTTGACAGTTTAGTGATTACACAAAATGTTGAACCCAAGGGCTAAGGGTCGAAGATGTGGGCGTCCAAGTGATGTAGGGGGGCAGAGGCCGTGGTCCTGGGCAGGGTGACACAGTACCTACTCATGAGGGAGCAGTGGAACGCGAGTTTCGCTCCCTAGTTGAAACCACAACAGTGCGAACAGGTGATGACGTGGATAGCGGATAATGTGTCCAAGTAATTTATCCACCACCCAGTCTTCCACACAGTCCACCCACTTTAGCCAAGGGAGTAGACCTCTGGCTCCTCCAGCTCAACCTCCTTCCCCCCAGCCTGCCCCTCCCATGGAAAATATGGATTCAGATCTGGCATACTCACAGGAAGTCTTTTCAGGACCCTACCCAAAGACACAAACCACTGCTCAACAGAAACCTGAGCAGTTGCTCTCTCCCGATGCCCAAAATTTAGAACGGTTGTCAGACATTGACGTTGTTGTCAGGGCAGTAAGTCTGAGGGGGGAGCAGAGTGAGGAATTGGAGGAAGAGCAGGTGGACAATTTTACAGGAGGGTCAACTACAGACACTCCAAAAACAATTTTACAGGAGGGTCAACTACAGACACTCCAAAACAATTTTTTAGGATGGTCAACTTCAGACACTCCAAAACAAATTTTTGGGAGGCTCACCTACAGCCATTTGACTGCAATCTCAGTCTGACCAAAGCATTGGTGGTGTCACCGCCATGCTGTGTCAGTGTAAAATTTTATGTGCTTCACCTGCTACCTCAACTAACTTGGTCACTTGTTGGTGTGTTGGCTACTATACCGCACACGACAGAATTGTTCACTGTACTGTAGTATATATAACTGAGAGAAAAAAAGGAATTTTTAGACTGCGGCTATTTTACCACAAACCACTACATTTTTCAATGGACTGTAGTACATATAACTGAGAAAAAAACGTAGTCTTTAAATGGCGGCTATTTTACTGCAAAGCACTCCATTTTTCACTGGACTGTAATACATATAACTGAGAGAAAATACTTATTTTATAGAGTGACGCTGCTGTGCAGCACACTAGAGAATTGTTCACTGGACTGTAGTACATATAACTGAAAAAAAAAAACATAGTCTTTAAATGGCCGCTATTTTACCGCAAAGCACTCCATTTTTCACTGGACTGTAATACATATAACTGAGAGAAAATACGTATTTTATAGACTGACGCTGCTGTACAGCACACTAGAGAATTGTTCACTGGACTGTGGTACATATAACTGAGAAGAAAACATAGTCTTTAAATGGCGGCTATTTTACAGCAAAACACTGCATTTTTCACTGGACTGTAATACATATAACTGAGAGAAAATACGTATTGTATAGACTGACGCTGCTGTACAGCACACTAGAGAATTGTTCACTGGACTGTAGTACATATATATGAGAAAAAAAACGTAGTCTTTAGACTGCGGCTATTTTAACGTAAACCACTCTGTTTTTCACTAGGCTGTAGTACATATAACTGAGAAAAAACGTAGTCTTTAAATGGCGGCTATTTTGCCGCAAACCACTCCATTTTTCACTGGACTGTAGTACATATAACTGAGAAAAAACGTATTCCCTAGACTGACGCTACTGTACAGCACAGTAAATAATTGTTCACTGGACTGGAGTACATATAACTGAGAAAAAAGGTATTCCCTAGACTGACGCTACTGTAC
Source organism: Rhinella marina (assembly GCA_900303285.1). Classification (NCBI taxonomy): domain Eukaryota; kingdom Metazoa; phylum Chordata; class Amphibia; order Anura; family Bufonidae; genus Rhinella; species Rhinella marina. Next base: position 36,804 of record ONZH01012816.1, read on the forward strand.
AGTACACTACATAATTGTTCACTAGACTGTAGTGTATAGAAATTATAGAAAAAAACGCATTCCCTAGACTGCACTACAGATGCCAGCAAGCCAAGGTACAGCAGCAGCAGCAATGAGTACTGAGAGGACTTTGGGCAATTTCATTTGGGTCTGTGTGGACCACGTGCTGTCCCTTCTACCACCAGTGCACAGCGTGCAGCCAAGATGGCGGTAGCTGCACTACAAGTCCTAGCCAGCAGCCAGGAGGAGACCAAAAAAAAGGTGCTCGTAGCCCTTAGAAGGGCTGTTAGGTTCTTTGTGGATGATTCCTACCTAACCACATTCTAATTTCACTCCCTAACAGTGTGCAGCCAAGATGGCGGTAGCTGCACTACAAGTCCCAGCCAGCAGCCAGGAGGAGACCAAAAAAAAAAAAACGTGCTTGTAGCCCTTAGAAGGGCTGTTGGGTTCTTTGTGGGTGATTCCTGCCTAACCAGCATCTAAACTGAGGCCCTAACACTCTCCCTGACAGACAGCAGCTCTATCCCTAATCTCATGCAGGCGGCGTCTGACGCGAGCATCGCGGGACCAGATTCTTATATTCCCAGGTCATCTGATCTGGCCAGCCAATCCCTGCTATCGACTTGTAGGGGCCCCACGTGATGCTAGGAGGTACCAAAGACTCTCCTGCGTGTTGATTGGCTGAGAAAAGGCGCCTAACATGCAGGAAGAAGAAGATGCCATTTCCTCGAGGATCGCGATATGCTCGCCCGAGTAGCGAGCATATGCGAATACCCTAATGCTCGAACGAGCACCAAACTCGGACGAGTATGTTCGCTCTTCTCTAAAAATGAAGTAAAACCAAAGCAATACAAAATGGTGAAAACAAGACTCCTAGAAAAAAACTGCTGACACATTTCGGACTATCACCCATCCTAAGGGGCATTTTACATGGGACAAAAATCCGCAAAATAATCGCTAACGGATTAGGAGTGTTAGCGATTATCTGCCGGTGTAAAGATGCCACAGAAACACTCGTTCATTGAGTAATAGATCACTCATGCAGACACAAAAATCGTTGTTTTCCTGCAGCAGATCGTACTGTCTAAACAACATCTGCTGCCGGCAAACAACAAGCCAGTATGGGGAAGAGCGATGGCATTAGCGATTGTTCCTCCACATACTGTGGAGGAGATCGTTGTATGTAATAGCTGACGAGCTAGTGATTGTCAGGAAGGAACACTTCCTTTCTGAAAATCTGTTGCTGTATCGTCCCATCTAAAGGGGCCTTTAGTCATAGTGGAACATAAATAACTCAGTTACTATTATAGTTGTAGTTATTTTAATGACTATTTCTGAGAGAATGGATTTACATTTTAATGGTCCCTTCTTACACAGTTTTTTTCTGGGTTATTGTGTGATTTTTATATACCGGTAATTAAATAATTACGGTAATAATATCACTATTGTGTATATTAAGTGTTGTGTCCTTTTGAGTCTCTTGTAAATACGGAGGTATATCTGTTGTAAAGTTATTGAGAATACAACTTTGCATAGTACTCACATTGATTCAGGGTCTGCATTCTTTAAAAGTCTGGTGTCAACCCTTAGAAACTACAATTACTGATTTTTAAATTTGGAATTATTTCTGATCATGGCAACATAAAAATGGCTTCATACCATTGTAAAGGATTTCACATAATGACAACTAAGGAACTATAATTCCAGGGTTGTGCAGGGGGTTTATATTGACGATCTATCTTCAGTATGGGTCATCAATATCAAATCGGCAGAGTCCGACCCCAGCACTCCTAGCCGATCGCTGTTTGAAGAGAAGGTGGCTCGAGCTTCTACTTCAAGATTACACTGTACTCATCTCACTTGCAAAGATGGCTCAGAGACATTACAGCTGCTTGTCCCATTCATTTGAATGGGAAGAACACTTGTAATTACACTGCATTGCTGCTGCATGAGGTATCGCGCAGTGTAATCTTGAAGAGGAAGCAGCGCTTGCACAAGTGCCGCCTCCTCTTTAAACAGCTGATCTATAGGGGTGCTGGGAGTCAAACCCCTCCAATCTGATATTGATGACCTATGTTGAGGATAGGCCATGTTATAAACTCCCTGAACAATCCATTTAACCAAGATTTTAAAGCAATAACTGTAACCTCCCACAGTCTTTTCCAGGTTAAAGATATACGAAGCCGTCTGGCGAAATGCATTGGGTAAGTGAGGGACACTGCTATGGCAGGGATACCTTTGGGCGGCACATGGTTCATGGATTATTTTTCTCAGTAAATTTAGGTCAATATTTATCTATTAAGGTTTTACCTTTTGTGAACTATGATGTATTTAGTCTTTCCTTTTGTATTGATTTATTTGATCAATTTCATATATAGAGCCCTATAGCTAGCCTTTTTCCAGTGTTCCCTCATATATGTTTTTTTACCTTGCAATGTGGACTATGATGTCTTTTAATTTTTGTACTAAATGAAGGATTTGAGAAATTATGATTGATTGGACTTCCAATGATCTGGGTATATATATTGGTTGTTGTAGGAATTATATGAATGTATATGGCCCTGGTAGGTCAGAGTTTATAGGTTTTATGTAAGATACTGTAATAGGATGATACAAATCATTCTTGAATTATTTAAAGCAGTGATTTTCAACCAGTGTGCCTCCAGCTGTTGCAAAACTACAACTCCCATCATGCCCAGGCAGCCTACAGCTTTCAGCCTACAGAAGGGCATGGTGGGAGTTGTAGTTTTGCAACAGCTGGAGGCACACTGGTTGAAAATCACTGATTTAAAGGGTTACTATAGCCACTAGACAATTATTTGGTGGCAGACAGACAAGTGATGAATCCCGGTAGCATGTGTCATTTCAACTTCAAGCAGGTACATTTCAGCCCCATCGCCAACATTGCCTGCAGTAACATCTGCCATCTTGTTCATCTCCCATAAGCACAGTGGCTGCTGCAAGTCAGATTATTATGTTGCGCAGGAGGTGTCTGACATGTTAATGAGACATATTAAGAAGACATTTTAATGCATTACAAGGAGATCTTCATGTCAGCGGCTACATTTCAAATCTATTTCAGCCTAAGGAAACAAACATCAAATTGTCACTTTCAGGAAACGTCAAGAGAAGACACACAGATTTCTGCTATCTTACCACTTACTTAAACTAATAATAACAAAAAGGGACTAAGTTGAGGGATTGTTTGGAGATCGGTCTATGATAAAAGCAGTAATTTGTACATTAAAGCCACAAGAGTAGAGCATGACTGTCTTCTACAGAGTCCTGACAAATCTATATGGCCAACATCAACCAGTTCCATAAAACCATCACGGTCACCAAAGATAGTGAATTCTACAGGTTTATATAGTACCCTAGAATGATAGGAATTTCTCATCTGAATCTGATATAATTGCCATAGATGTACAGATGTAGCAGTTCTAAACTTGAATGCGATATCATGTCTTACCGTGATATCACAGAACAAAAGCCAATGGGTTTTTCCATACCACAGATGTTAATGGAATTTTTTCAGCAGTGTTTTTAGGAAAAACAATGTTTGAATGACATTTTTGTCTAGTAGTTTTATTTCCGTAGGAAAGGAGATGGAAAATGTCAGAAAAAATGCCAAAGGCTTCAACGTTTTGCATTAATAAATTGGAAAAAAAACATCAATTACGAAATAACAGCACATCAAAAACCATATCTCCAAAAATGACACTAAAAATACAAAGGTGCAGAAAAACACTACAAACTACTTAAATGTTTTTTCAGACTTAAAGAGGACCTTTCACCACTCCTGATGTGCCTGTTCCCCATGCATTCCCCATGTAATAACAATTCTGGAGCATCTATTCTTATGTCTCTATGTTGTACCATTCCATTATTATTTCTACTAGAAGTTATGAATGGATTTCTAGCAGTCTGCAGTAAGGGTAAAGAAGGGGGGGGGTAACCAGTTGGGGGTGTGTACCTGCAAAGACTCACTCTATCCAATCAGTGCTGCCATTTTCAGACTGTGCAGGTACACCCCCCAACTTGTTACCTCCCCTCTTTACCCTTACTGCAGACTGATAGCAATTTATTCATAACTTGTAGCTGATCTATAAAGTGAATAGGGAAAAAAATTGGGGAAGCTTTTTCTGAATGTACCCAGTCCCTGGGAATTAATCATTCATACTCCTAAACCCTAGTTCAGGTGATCCTATTGTCAACTAGCATTTTTATCCAAGAAAAATCCCATCGGTATGTACTAGTGCCCATTCATACGTGCTTGCCAAAATAAACAAACAAGAAAAATCTTTTACTTCTGATATTTGTTTCCCCAGAAACGATGCATATTTATGGAGCTGAAAGTCAAAGAAAGTTCCATGGAAAATACATAGGAGAGCATTCAGCTTCAATGAATGGAACTCAGAATGTTATATCCTTTTAATCCGCTAACATGACACCACCATCTATCAACAAGTGGATGAGACGGCAGCAGCATCTTGGCAGGGAGAACCTAAAATGAGAACATTGCTTTAAGGCTGGACAATTAGGTACACAATTGCCTGATTACTGGGTACATTATTGCACTCTGTGAAACTTTGTATTCTGCTAGAAGATAAATGATTTCCCTCTGCCTATTCTACAACATTGCATGTGATTAGACATACGTCCTGAATTAGTGAAGATCAAAAACAGCTGTTAACATACGGTAATAAAGTAAAAGAAAAGGCATAGAATGATGGCGGCTGAAATCTTATATATTGCTTGGGATGACCAAATATGCACAAAAGAACTTAGTTTGGTTTGGGCCTAGATTGGGGTCAATAGATTTCCATTGTTGGCAGTGGTTTTAAAGCTACTCTGTGAGTCTCCTCGAATGAAGTGATTAAATGAGACATCATCTATAGAAGAGGAAGGAATCTGATAGATGCTTGGATGTTTGAAAATTTAGGAAGCACATGAAAAAGGATAAAGATCAGATAATATGCAACATTTGATCATTCAAAGAGATGACTTGAAGGATTTCAAACAGTAGGAACAATAGGATTAATATACAGAATAAATGCCATTCCATGCTGCCACTTTTACCATTTTCCATGTCTATCTGTGGCGATTGGTCTATCTCCCACTATATGTCATAGGTATATGAGGTGCTTGGACTATCTCCTAAGTCAGTGGTGGCAAACTGTTTAGAGGCACAGTGCCTAAACTGCAACCCAAAACCCACTTAGTTATCGCAATTTAACCTGAATACAACAGCCCAATATAGTATATCTTCCATGTATGTTATCATTTAGCTATAATAGCCTGCCTACATTCTGTGCGCTGCCTGTGCCGTTCATAGTGTGCCCTATGATGAATGACAGGAAACGTCTAAGGCATATTGGTATAACATAGACTTTTTCCAGGGTGTGGGTGCCCACAGAGAGGGCTCTGAGTGCCACCTCTAGCACCCATGCCTTGGTTCGCCACCACTGTCCTAAGTCATGTCTATATAAGAAGCTAGGACTGTGCTTTATGTCAAGTCTGTTATAAAAATCAGTTTCTTTTATTCATCAAGTTATGAAGTGAATTTACCATAAATTTCTTGTCAACGTTTCGATCCTCTTGGAGCTTGTTTCCAACCACAGCAGAAATGTTTGAGAGACATGCGTCATTGAGGAGCTCTTCAGCATTTTGCCGAGGATGTGAACAATGTCCAGGAGGATTGAAACATCCAGAAATGTATGTGTGAAATCACCTACTTTATGCTGGATTGAAAAAAAATAAAAAATAGATTTTTATGTGCTAGAATTTGAGTGCTGTGGTTGTCCTTGACGTTATTGTGGATATACCACTGACCACCTACTGTACCTAATATTAGAGTGTCCACCATAAACATTTGATCTATATAATATCTCTTATCTCTATGCAAGGCATGCATGTGTTAGCACTGGGAAGCACTCCTTTCCCCCAGTGTCCTGAAACACCAAGCCACCCCCTCCTATATATTGCACCCACTTCTCTGGATTCTGTGGAAATTTAATGTATGTGCTGACTGCTAATAAAAACAAGTTTTTCACTTTATGAATCAGATTGGGATCATGCTGGATTTCTTCTTGTATCTGTGCAAGACACTTAGGATAATCCCTCTACCATGTCTGTGTAATGGACTTAGCTTTTACAGGTGCTTTTCAAGTCTATATGTGCGATAGAGGAAGCTCATATGGCTACTATGCCATCCCATTTACTATTGGGTGGCCTGAACCTATGCAGGATTCTTATCTCTAAAGGTACTGCATTATTAATTAGTAAGAAGATGGACCATTGGTGGAAGGTTTATGGAGTCATGGAAATGGTACTGAGTATTGTTTAATGAATAAAAGTATCCAAAGTGGACTTTGATCCCAATTTCAGGAAATTTAATTTGTCCTGAAGCCAAATTTCCTCTCGCTTCGTATTAATGAATCAATTTTTCCTAAAATAGTGGCTGAAAAAAATTTACCCATGTCATCCACTTGCTCACGGAGAGGCCATTCGCTCCTGTCTTGATTGAAGAAAATCCACCAAATGACATGCACCCAGCATGATCACGTGGTCATCAAGCTTGCCGCAGGTCCTTTGGCAGGTTTTCTTCAATCAAGGGAGGGCCTTTCCACGAACAAGTGGATGAGGTGAGTATTATTATTTCTTTTTTTAACCCCTGATTAACTCCGGAAAGGCTTAATGTGTGTCACAGACGGTGCGATCAACGTTGAATAAAGCTTCTGAAATGGTTAAATGATGGGGGGGTTTCCATATAATGGAAATTGATTCATAATGAAGTAATTAAGAATGAATCAAATTTCTTGTCAAAAAATGGGGTTCCCTTTCTTTTGTGTGACTCAGAATAAACCCTGGTAGAGTTCAGGATCTATGAGAGGTCATCCTGAGTCCAAAGCTTGTTTTATATGCATATTTTATCTATAGCGGTTCCAAAAAAATTCTAAATTCATTGACAATTTTCCTCATTTTAGTGGAAAAAAATTGTTCCCAACTTCAATCAGGTAATCAGAATAACTCCCTAGATCAACGACCCATCTCTAGTAACTATAACCTGTAATATTAATACATTCCAGAAATAAATCCAGGCCCCTATTGAACTCTTTTAGTGAATTCACCATCACCACCTCCTCTGGAAGAGAGTTCCATAGTCTCACTGCTCTTACCGTAAAGAATCCCTCTTGACGTAGGAACATTTCAAATAGACATTATGTACAAACACTGAGGCACAATTCCTATGGAAGTGCATCACAATCCTGGCACAAATTGCACCAAATAAGTGCTATTCATGCCATGCACCAGAAATATAACTTGTTATGGACAATTTGTGCACCTCACAGGACACTTTAAAAAGGGGACAGGTAAAATGTATTATTAACATGTGCCACAATTTTGGAGCAAAATTCTGTTGTGAAGAACGTCTGCCAGGAGGTGGCGTAAAGAAGAAAAAAGTGTTTATCATGTCCATCAAACTGCACTAAATCTATCACAAAGGGTATAAATTTTCGCAAATCATCTGCCTGCCTGGTTTACGTTTATTTTAGACATTTAGATATTGCCCCACTTAGTAATTCTACGTCCTTATTAACTAGGACACAACATCATAATTATAGAATTCCAAGACTTTGTTTAAATGTTTGATACAGCTCATCAACGGTGACAGGCAGCTTTATTGTCTGGAGGAAGAGAAAATGTGTGAGAGGGATGAAAAGCTGCCACAATCACATTAATTAATAGAACAACACGAGTTAGACAGGGGCTGTGGTTTTGAAGCAACTTGGAAAAAGTCATATATATTGATCGGTGGGGCAATGTGGTTTTAATCACTTGTCTGATTCCTTTTCCATGAGGTCAGATGGTTTAAATCTGACAAGTTGCATGAGAGGGTGAAGTCATCAGTTACCTGGTTTCACTGAATGCAGAGATACAGAAAGATCAGCAGTTTTCCTAACCAGGGGGTTGGCGGTATTTTTTGCTGTACAAGAATGGGAAAAGGCTGAGAACGATGTTCGTATACTTTACAGAGAAGAGTTCATCAGTAAACCTCAGCTAAGCTGGTTTCACACATGGGATTGTTTTGGCATTTTTGAGGGGGTTTTTACAGTTTTAGGACTTTTTTATTGCTGGTGTTTTTTGGCCGTATTTTTTCTTTAAAAAAAAAAAAAACTGCTCCAAATGCTACATAGAAGTCTATGAGAAACATTAAAACCATCACATACAACGTTTTCTGTTTTTCACTAAAAGTAAAAGGTAGTGTAGTGGCATTTTTCTACCATTTAGGTGTGTTTTTTTGTAGTAAAATGGCTTTTTTTTAACCCCTTCACCCCCAGCGCCGTACATGTACGGCGCTGGGGCGATGCGGGCACATGGCGCCCGCTCGCGGGTGCGGCGGGCGTCATGGCCGGCAAGTCTCTGCTGTTTCTAACAGCAGAGACTTGCCGCTACCTACTATATCGGCGGCGTCTTCCGGGTTGACTAGATGCCGTGATCACACGTGATCACGGCATCTAGTTGCGGCTAAACCCGGAAGCGTTCGCTTCCGGGTGGTGTACAGACACCCCGTGTGGCCAATCGGGGTGTCTGTACACCATATGAAAACTGTAATCCTCACTGGTGAGGATTACAGTTTTCAAAGTGCAATTCTTATTCTGGCCACTAGATGGCAGGCCAGGATAAGAAATGAGCAATTCATGTCTTTCTGAGTCTATAAAACCCAGAATTGCTCATAAAGAAAAAAAAAAAAAGCCACAATATATAAGCCCATATTGAGCTTTCTAATAGTAAAAAAAAAATTTAAAAAAAAAGTTAAAAAATATATAAAAAATAAAAAAGATGTAAAAGTTCAAATCACCCCCTTTCCGTATAAGTAAAAAATAAATACCTAAATAACAATAAATATAGACATCATGGGTATCATCGTGACCGAAAACGCCCGTACTTTTAAAATATAAAAAAAAAATTCCAATACAGCGAATTGTGTGGCGGAAAAAAGCGTCCAAATGGCGATTTGCCGTTTTTTGTCGCTTTTTTTTTCTAAAAAAAATTAAATAAAAAGTGATCAAAAAGTCATACACACCCCAGAATGGTATCAATAAAAACTTCAGATCGTCCCGCAAAAAATGAGCCCCATACAGCTCTGTACACATAAATACCAAAAAGTTATAGGGGTCAAGATTTGACAAGGAAAAAAAAAAAAAAAAAAGGGCAACTTTCTAATTATTTTATCACTATGAAAACGCAGGAAAAACTATACATATTAGGTATTGCCCGGATTCGTACTGACCAGTAGAATGAAGTAATGGATCAGTTTTAATGCACATCGAACGCTGTAAATAAGAAACCCGTAGAACTGTAGCGGAATAGCGTTTTCTTTGCAATTTCACCCGGTTTGGAATTTTTTTCCCGCTTCCCACTACACCGTATGCAATAATAAATGGTGGCGTTGGAAAGTACAACTTGTCCCGCAAAAAACAAGCCCTCATACAGCTATGTGAACAGAAAAATAAAAGAGTTATGGCTGTTTGAAGGCAGGGAGCGCAAAACGAAAATGCAGAACCGAAAAAAGCTCCGGGGGTGAAGGGGTTAATCGAATCATGCCCTAAGTCTGACTTTTTTTTCCTTATGTGCCTCAATTGTTTTTATTTCCCTCCTTGAGAAAATGCAAGTGCCATTGTGCATTATATCTTTTAATGACATGGTGTTTTTCTTTTCTTTTTCTTTTTAACACTAGGTGGTAAACACACTATATGGGCAAAAATACCTTAAAAAAACACTATAAAAATACTGACCAAGTAAGAGGAAGAAGGCCCTTCCCATCTGTAAAGCAGTGGCAGCAGTGCCCAGGCTTCACTACTTAGATCATAGTGGTGAGTTATTGGGTCAGAGAGGTAGAGTTTAAAGGGGTTTTCCAGGAGTTAACTACTGATGACCTATCCTCAGGATAGATGATCAGTATCTGATCGGTGGGGGTCAGACACCCGGTGCCCCCGCCGATCAGCTGTTTGAGAAGGCACCAGCACTCCCGTGAGTGCCGAGGCCTTCTCTCAGCTCACCAAGCATAGCGCCATACATTGTACAGTGGCTGTGCTTTGTATCGCGCTCAGCCCCTTTCACTTGTATGGGGCTGAGCCACTCCTAGGCCACGTGACCGATGAACGTGATGTCACTGGCCTAGGAAAAGCTGAGAGAAGGCCTCGCCACTCACTGGAGCACCAGTGTCTTCTCAAACAGCTAATCAGCGGGGGTCTGAGGGGTCGGACCCCCACCAATCAGGATAGGTCAGGATAGGTCATACTGATGACCTATCCTGAGGATAGGTCATCAGTAGTTAACTCCCGGAAAATATCTTTAATAGTGTGATATGACAAAGCTTAGCAGTGTCCCCAGAAATGTCACATCTGTCCTGGATACACTACCTATAGCATCCAACAAAAAGAGAATAATATGGATCACACATCCACATGCTATGCACTGATCTATCATTGCTTCTCAGTAATTAGTAGGAGACTGCATAAGGGTTAATAAACTTCTACTTTCCGAGAGCACATAGAAAGGTGGACTTTTGACATCTATTCACATGGTGAAGTACTGCATGGTTGCTGTCATTACTGTGATGCTGTGCTTGTGGGTTGGTGCAGCACAGTGCCAAGGCGGCTTAGGCTACTTTCACGTCTTCATTTTGCTTT
>ONZH01012816.1:52500-63367 GCA_900303285.1 Rhinella marina
TAACATTGGAACAGAGGTGCATATTATTAAAATCGTATAGTCAATAATATTCGGTTGTTTTAGGATAATTTCAGTGCATTTTGGTTAATTCTATATGATCACATAGTAGTTAAACATTTCAGAAAAATAATGTGTTAACAGTTACAGTGGGATAGGCTATCAAAGCTAGGCTTCTACAAAGTTTCTGATGAAATGCCCCAGTGATATCTTCAGATTATCCAATGTAAGTGAATGAGATTTCCTGATCGGTACTTACAAGGCTCTTCATTAGGACATGTGAAAAATAGACATTATGAGATTCAAGTTGTTAAATGACAATAGCGGAGCTGGAATATTAATGTTAGCAAGCAATAAATATCACCTTACCTACTAACACAGCAGAGGTTCTCGACTGGCAGGTAGCAAATTAACTGCATCTGGTGTCAAGAGGAGTTAATTAACATTTTCTTAGATGTATTCTGTCAGTTATGGATTAAAGAGAAGCATTTGTGTATCTTCCATGGGAGCACAGAGGAATGAGAAGGAGGTAGCTTGTTTTCTAGCTTCAACTAACCGCATGTAGACCAATTTTTACACAATATTGTTGTACGAGCTAAGTGTGCCTGTGTATCATGCAGAGAACCACTTTCCCCCATAGATCTGACATCTCACTTTTAGTGCCCGCTGCTTGCTCGCTGCTAGGTAGCAATGCAGACAGATGGATCAGCGAGAGAGATAAACTGAAAAATACCATAGACATAGACTTAGACAAAGCAGACATTGACCTAGCCAAACTGAGCCACTGTACTTGGAGACCTCGAAAAACTGTTCTCTATCAGGCGGTTTCTTATGGCACCGATAAGATTTATCTTTCAGCACTGATTCTGAATTAGGAAGAAAGATGAAATAGCATGAGAGGGGCTAATGTGTTTTTTCAAGCGTACCAATCGGCCTAGTGCAATGTCAAAGCCTTGGGCTAAATTTGCAGGTGGTCGAGCATCTCCTTTTCAAAAGGTTAACCTACAAAGAGCACACAAGCTCTACTCCATGTGAATGAGAGAGCAGCACCCAGGGAGCCGGGCAACAATAAGAAAATAATGACATCAACCTGACCGTGGTTAAGTACATAACACGCTGAAGGTTCACGGATGTGTGGCCCGGAACAATAAGGGGAGAGATAAAGAAGGCTGGTTGGCTAGATCCCAGCATTTATTATCCATGCTGTGAGACCAAGGGAAGGTATGATACAGGCTGCCATTTCAATTGATTACCGTTTAATCTCTCAATTTGTGGAAGAGAAAAACAAAATAATGTATACAAAGTTCTGTTAGCGGCCCTCCATCCTTCCTTTAATGCTTTCATGTTTTTTCCTTAATTAATACATTCTTTTGCTCTTGCGATCTCTTTGAGAAGCCACCCACAGCTGATTGCCTACCACCAACATGAAAGAGAATGGGGGTAGCTCTTTCCCCACCAGGGCAAAGCTAGCAACACATTGCAAAGCTTCAGTAATCTGGATACCAATTGACTATATAACTCATATTAATGTGGTGTCAACAATGCCAATGAGGTTCCTCATATCTTAGTTGTGAAGACCTTTGTATCTTAGCTGAAGGGGGAGCCTAGCCTTTGGAAACCTCATCCATTTTATATATGTACCTCCTCACTATTCTCAGTCAGTGAGCCTGTTCATCAAGCAAGAAATTCCTTCAGTGTTTTCAGAATCAAATCCCCAATGAAATTCACATGCATTGCAGCTGGATTTTATGTTGCAAATTTCAATGTCAATTTTGCCTTCACTTTCACCCATTGCAATGCAAATCCATTGCCAACAAGAATACCTTGTTATGGAATTTTGATACAAATTCAGACTGCTCAAGAAATACATTATATGCAAAAATGACTAAATTCATTATAAAATTTTGAAATTCAACCTAAACTTTTTTTTAAAAATTCAGATTCTTACAAACCTGAATTTTGTGTAATTCGATTAGAGAGAGTCGAGGTGAGGAGAGAGAAATTTTCAGCCAATTAGAGCCCTTACGATTCTGGTCAAGTCAATTCGGATCCAAATTGAATTTTAAGAAATTTGTTAATTGTATGTGAACCCAACTCTCATGTTATAAAAAAAAGTACAGGTACAGGTCAGGCAATCTGGGTCGGCAACAGGAGAGTCAAGACAAGCAGTCAGGGATCAAGCAGGTATCAGAGTCCAGGAAAACAAGAACAGGTCAGGTAAACCGGAACACATGCAGTGAGATCAGCAACCTTTGCAGGGACACAAGGACCTTGATGCTCAGGTACCTGGGAAGGGGCTGAGCCAGTTATATATGTGCAGGAGGGCTAGAATTGGTCAGCAAGGTCACATGAGCTAACCCATAAAACACAGGAAGTGATGCGTCCTGGCCCTTAAGGAAGTGCTACAGGGAACACACAGCAAACATGCTGTGGGCTGGAAGAAACCGTGGAGCGGATTCCAGAACAAACAATGCCTGCAAGGACAGAGTCCAGGATTGCAGCAATGAATGGGAACATCAACAGCAGATCACAGCTGAACACAGAGCATGGGACCACTACGGTAAGCAGGGGAAAATCAGCGGACAGCAGACGCTGTTACAGTAAATAAGGTTCTCAAAATAAATGGTAACTGAAGTGCATTACATTTTAAATAAAGTTAAAGCAAAAAATACCTGAAAATATATGTTACCAGAGGTTTCCTCTTGTTTGAAGTCTTAATAGTTAGCCATTTCTTCCATAAATATAAGACATGCTGGGGGACAACCATTAATGGCAGTTATAAGGGCTGTCACCCACCTTTCCACAGACCCTGGGATATAAATCTGTATTGCTGTAAAAAGTAAATCAATATTGCTTGTTATTTGTCCACATAGACAGCAACATGGTTTTATCTGGTGTCTATTATAAATCTCTTGACTTCCCAACTCCATGCCAAACAATCATGAGACAGTTTAGGATTTCTAACTAGAAATGGTACCCATCTGTCTTGAAAGATGGTCTCTGACTGTAAAGATTTGTACAGGAAGATACCAGTACATGTGAATGGCTGCTGACTGGCTGATCTAATTGTAGTGAAGTATAGAACTTGTAACAGAGAGGAGGAGAGAGTATGGAGATGAGAGCACAGGAAATATGTGTTTTTTTATATCTTTGACACTCCTGTACCTTGAACATTTGTATATGTATTGCTATGGATGACAGATTGGTACTTGTACAGCCACAGCACTATCTACCATGTATTTAGAATTAAGCTTCAGAGTGGGCTCCAGTGGGCTTTGCTCTATCAATACAGAACATGTGACAATCTTCCTTTAAAGGCTTTTTCCATTTTTTTGCTATAGATATTAGTGGCCTATACTGATCATATGCCATCAAAACCTTCTCAGCAGGGTTCCACAACCCCAGCAATCAGCTGTTCAGAGTTAGCTCCAGCGCCAAAAGTACACACCAGAACTACACAGCTCCATCCATTATGTAGTGAATGGAGTTGTCTTCTGTAGTATTCACTTCACTGCACAATGAGTGGAGCTGTATATTTCTGGTGCCCAATTCTGGCAATGGAGCTACCTCCAAACAGCTGATCAGTGGGAGTGTGGCATGTTGAACCTCTGACAATCTGATATTGATGGCCTATCATAAGGATAGACGATCATTATCAAAATACTGGAAAACCTGTTTAAACCTTGTTGTTCAAAGTCTATTAGTGTGATCAGAACCTGGAACTACTGAAGGATCCTCTGATGCTCTGGTGGATTAGTCTAACCCAGTTACATTTTTTCAATTTACATAGCTACAGTTAGGTCCATATATATTTGTACACTGACACAAATTTTGTTCTTTTCTACCTGTTTACAAGTTATAGTTATATAATGGGCATGGACTTAAAGTCCAGACTTTTAGCTTTCATTTGAGGGTATCCACATTAAAATTGGATGAAGGGTTTAGGAGTTTCAGCTCCTTTACATGTGGCACCCTGTTTTTAAAGGGACCAAAAGTAATTGGACAATTGACTCAAAGGCTGTTTCGTGGGCAGGTGTGGGCAATTCCTTCATTATTTCATTCTCAACTAAGCATATAAAAGGCCTGGAGTTGATTTGAGGTGTGGTGCCTGCATTTTTAAGATTTTGCTATGAAGTAAAGTAGTAAACATGCGGTCAAAGGAGCTCTCTATGCAGGTGAAACAAGCCATCCTTCATCTGCGAAAAAAGAAAAAAAAAACATCTGAGAAATTGCTACACTATTAGGAGTAGCAAAATCTACAGTTTGGTACATCCTGAAAAAGAAAGCACCGGTGAACTCAATAATGCAAAAAGACCTGGATGCCCATGGAAGACAACAGTGGTGGATGATTGCAGAATAATTACCATGGTGAAGAGAATCCCCTTCACAACAGCCAACCAAGTGAACAACACTGTCCAGGATATAGGCGTAGCAATATCCAAAGCTACCATAAAGAGAAGACTGCATGAATGTGAATACAGAGGGTTCTCTGTATGGTGCAAGCCACTCATAAGCCTCAAGAATAAGAAGGCTAGATTGGACTTTGCTGAAAAAATCTTAAAAAGCCAGCACAATTCTGGAATAACATTCTTTGGAAAGATGAAACCAAGATCAACCTCTACCAGAATGATGGAAAGAAAATGTTTTTTTGCGAAGGTATGGTACAGCTCATGATCCAAAGCATACCACATCATCTGTTAAACACGGCGGAGGCAGTGTGATGGCTTGGGCATGCATGACTGCCAGTGGCACTGGGTCCCTAGTGTTCATTGATGAAGTGACACAGGACAGAAGCAGCCGGATGAATTCTGGGGTTTTCAGAGACATACTGTGTGCTCAAATGCAGCCAAATGCAGCCAAACTGATTGGTTGATGTTTCATAATAAAGATGGACAATGACCGAAAACATAAAACCAAAGCAACCCAGGAGTTTATTAAAGCAAAGAAGTGGAATATTCTTGAATGGTCAAGTCAGTCACCTGATCTGAACCCGATAGAGCATGAACTTCAGACAGAAAGCCCCACAAACAAAGAGCGTTAAAAAGGAGGAAACATAGCGTCTGGTGATGTCCATGAGTTCAAGACTTCAGGCGGTCATTGCCAACAAAGGGTTTTCAACCAAGTATTAGAAATTAACATTTTATTTACAATTATTTAATTTGTCCAATTAACTTTTAAGCCCCCGAAATGAAGGGATTGAGTTTAAAAAATGCTTTAGTTCTTCACATTTTTATGCAATTATTTTGTTCAACCCACTGAATTAAAGCTGAAAGTCAACTGCATCTGAACTGTTTTGTTAAAAATCCATTGTGGTAATGTACAGAACAAAAATTAGAAAAATGTTGTCTTTGTCCAAATATATATGGACCTAACTGTATGTGGTTGTTAAAATATATTTCTGTGGGGAACAATGGTGTGGGAATCTCTGAGTGAACACTAATGAGATAATTTTCTTGGCCTGGCTCTAGTGTTACATCTCAGCAGCACATACATAGTCAGAAACTCAACATACTGGATGGGTACTAAGTAGACAAGAAGAGAAGGATTCGTAGTTTGGTTCTCAGTGCTGGGACCCTGGTACACCAACGTACCAGATGTTCAGGAAGTAAAACATCATTTTGCACTGTTTATTAGGGTTTTTTGAACTTATGGAAAAGCCATTTAAATACTGTACAGAAGAACAACGTGATGACCAAAGCTATACTCAATAGAAAATTCCTATATACTGTAAATGATTACCACATCATCTGCCTCAATGACCAAACAGACAGATGCAGGTATAAATGTGGTTATTTAGACCAGTATATAGAATTAGTCCTCTAATGTTTCTTTCCATTAAAGGGGGTGAACTTATAGGATAAGAGTTCACCACCAGACTGTCCCCATGTTTGAATTAAACATCAATGAACACATTTAACTTATTATGACAGAATAACATGACAGCTACATGACAGAATAACATGATGAACTTGAAACGTTCTGAATAGAGATAAGCGAGTAGTGAAATATTCGAAAGTTCGAAATTCGATTCGAATAGACTGCGAAATTCGACTATTCGACCGAATATCGAATCCCATTAAAGTCTATGGGAAAAAAATGCTCGCCACTTGGAAATCTCAATTCGACCACTTGGAGGTCACCAAGTCCACCCTGAAACCTCAGAAAAGGATGCCAACACTGCTGGAATGCAACTGGGACAGCAGGGGAAGCATGTCTGGGTGCATATAACGCGCCCAAGTCGCACTATTACGCCACTATCACAGCCTCTCAACAATACACTCCAAAGACAATCTAACCTCTCTGTAAAGTGAGACCATACAAGGAAACCTTCTTTCCTCTACATTGCCATGGACCCCAAGCCAAACTAGACAAAAAAGAAGATGAAATTCTGCACCCCTTAAAATCACGTTGCCTATGACAACCACAGATGGCATAGGCAAGGGGGAAAGCAATCAAGCCATCACTATTTTTCCCTCTGTGCCATCCCTGCCTTGCCCAGGCACATGTCCCAAAACATCATCCACGCCCGAGTAACACGGTTACTGCAAAAGGCCATTTGACCACCAACACTTTGGTTTGAGGCCGGGGATGCTACATCTCCCTGACAGCACACTGGGTGAATGTTGTGGAGGCGGGGACGGGCAAACCTGCTACCCCCACCCAAGTTTGGGGCCTTGGTTCTGTCTGGATTTCCGCAACCCTTACAGACAGCTCGGCAAACCCCTCCTTCTCCTTCTAGATTCTCCTTTTAAATCTGTCCACCACCCAGTCAAGTCCACAAAGTCCAGTCTCGTCGATAGCCTGCAGAAACTGCAGGGACCTCACTCTGACCCTCCTTCCTCCCACCCTGCCCAATGTTATCAACCCAGTGTTCCCACCCATGCAAGAATCGCAGGAGCTATCTGAGGATTTTGTTTGTTCTGATGCCCAAACACTGGAGCAAGCTCCATCTCTAGCTGATGGTGGTGTGGAACGGGCACTAAAATGTAAAATGATTAGGGACGATGATGAGACACAGTTGCCAGCAAGGGAGGCTGTTGGAGCAAAGTGAGGCAGTGTAAGAAGAGGTGGTTGAGTATGACGAAGTCAGTGACCCGACCTGGCCCAGTATCATGTCTAGCAGGTAAAGCAGTGGGGATGTTGAGGGATGCGTAGGACCGCAAAAGGCAGGAAGAGGCCGTGGGCTGGCCAGAGGCTCATGGAGAAGGCAGGCTAGAGCCCGCTGGGCCGCATCTCTTCCCTATAACAGGCCCCCACACAAAGCTCTCCCATCGAGGGCTCTTAGGTCCTTGTTGTGAAAATATTTTAATGAGTGCGCAAAGTTAGCTTGAGGTGAGCCCTCGAAAAAATTATATGGAGGCCCAAGAGGTGAGCCCTCGAAAAAATTAAGTGGAGGCCAAAGAGGTGAGACCTCTTAAAAATTGTATTAAGGCCCAAGAGGTGAGCCATAATAAAAATTGTTTGTAGGCCCAAGAGGTGAGACCTCTTAAAAATTATGTGGAGGCCCAAGAGGTGAGACCTCTTAAAAATTATGTGGAGGCCCAAGAGGTGAGACCTCTTAAAAATTATGTGGAGGCCCAAGAGGTGAGACCTCTTAAAAATTATGTGGAGGCCCAAGAGGTGAGACCTCTTAAAAATTTTGTGGAGGCCCAAGAGGTGAGACCTCTTAAAAATTTTGTGGAGGCCCAAGAGGTGAGACCTCTTAAAAATTATGTGGAGGCCCAAGAGGTGAGACCTCTTAAAAATTATGTGGAGGCCCAAGAGGTGAGACCTCTTAAAAATTATGTGGAGGCCCAAGAGGTGAGACCTCTTAAAAATTATGTGGAGGCCCAAGAGGTGAGACCTCTTAAAAATTATGTGGAGGCCCAAAAGGTGAGACCTCTTAAACATTTTGTGGAGGCCCAAGAGGTTAGACCTCTTAAACATTTTGTGGAGGCCCAAGAGGTTGAGACCTCGATAAAAATTATGTGGAGGCCCAAGAGGTGAGACCTCTTAAAAATTTTGTGGAGGCCCAAGAGGTGAGACCTCGATAAAATTATGTGGAGGCCCAAGAGTGAGACCTCTTAAAAATTATGTGGAGGCCCAAGAGGTGAGACCTCGATAAAATTATGTGGAGGCCCAAGAGGTGAGACCTCTTAAAAAATTATGTGTGGAGCCCAAGAAGGTGAGACCTCTTAAAAATTAGTGGAGGCCCAAAGGTGAGACTCTTAAAAATTAGTGGAGGCCCAAGAGGTGAGAACCTCTTAAGTGAGGCCAAGAGGTGAGACCTCTTAAAATTATGTGGAGGCCAAGAGGTGAGACCTCTTAAAATTTTTGAGACCTCGATAAAATTATGTGGAGGCCCAAGAGGTGAGACCTCTTAAAAATTTTGTGGAGGCCCAAGAGGTGAGATCTCTTAAAAATATGTGGAGGCCCAAGAGGTGAGACCTCTTAAAAATTATGTGGAGGCCCAAGAGGTGAGACCTCTTAAAATTATGTGGAGGCCCAAGTGAGACCTCTTAAAAATTATGTGGAGCCCAAGAGGTGAGACTCTTAAAAAATTATGTGGAGGCCAAGAGGTGAGACCTCTTAAAAATTATTTGGAGGCCCAAGAGGTGAGACCTTAAAAATTTTGTGGAGGCCCAAAAATTATGACCCAAGAGGAGACCTTGGAGCCCAAAGAGCCTCTTAAAAATTATGTGGAGGCCCAAGAGGTGAGACCTCTTAAAAATTACTGGGAGGCCCAAGAGTGAGACCTCTTAAAAATTATGTGTGAGGCCCAAGAGGTGAGACCTCTTAAAAATTATTGGAGGCCCAAGAGTGAGACCTCTTAAAAATTATGTGGAGGCCCAAAGAGGTGAGACCTCTTTAAAAAATTATGTGGAGGCCCAAGAGGTGAGACCTCTTAAAATTATTGTGAGGCCCACTCTTAAAATGTGAAAGACCTTTTGGATGTGGAGGCCAAGAGTGAGACCTCTTAAAATTTGTGAGCCCCAAGAGGTGAGACCTCGATAAAATTATGTGGAGGCCCAAGAGGTGAGACCTCGAAAAATTTTGTGGAGGCCCAAGAGGTGAGACCTCTTAAAAAGTGGAGGCCCAAGAGGTGAGACCTCTTAAAAAATTATGTGGAGGCCCAAGAGTGAGACTCTTAAAATATTTGTGGAGGCCCAAGAGGTGAGCAATAAATTCTTAAACGGCGGTACGCGGAAGGAGGAGGAGGTGGAGGAGGAATGGCACTTCATACAGATGGCACTTCACTTTTGTCTGCTTTCCACTGTTGGAGAAGCAAAGTCCGGGTCAATCCACTTGCTGTTCATTTTGATTAGCGTCAGCCTGTCGGCACTGTCGGTTGACAGGCGGCTGCGCTTATCGGTTAATGCCCCTAGCTGCGCTGAACACCCTTTCGGATAGCACGCTGGCGGCAGGGCAGGCAAGCACCTCCAAGGCTACAGGGACAGTTCAGCCACGTGTCCAACTTGGAGACCCAGTAAGTGTAGAACTCCGAGGGATCGGGGAGGACAGGATTACGGTCTGCCAGGTGCTCCCGCAACATCCGCCGATACTTGTCCGTCCTGCTGATAGTGGGCCCCGCAGTGATGGAAGTTGCACGAGGGGGTACCATGAACGTGTCCCACACCTTGGAGAGTGTTCCCCTGGTGGCTGTGGGCCTGATCGATGTTGAGGGACTCTGGGAGACCCTCTCCTCTCTGCCGCCAGCGATGGTGGGTGGGAAAATCTCCATCATGTTCTGCACGAGTTACCTCTGGTATTCCGTCTGCTGCAATATTGCGTCCCTCACCTCTGGGGCGCTGTGCTTCCTGTCGCCCAAGCTGATGAGCTTAAGCACCGCCTGCTGACGTCTCCCCGCGCCAGTGCTGCAACGCTTCCAGCTAGCGGCTGAGGGCGATGTTAAGGCAGAGGAGGAGGAGGAGGAGGAGGAGGAAGAGGAGGGGGGTTTATCAGAACCCGTGCTGGCAATCTTGGGCGGGGGTGGTAGGTAGGCCGTCTCTGTTTGCGACCCCGTCCCCGCTTCCACAACATTCACCCAGTGTGCCGTCAAAGAGATGTATCGTCTCTGGCCGCAAGCGCTTGTCCACGAGTCGGTGGTCAAGTGGACCTTTGCGCTGACTGCGTACCTCAGGGCCCGCCTGATGTTACGCGATACGTGCTGGTGCAGGGCGGGGACGGCACTCCGGGAAAAGTAGTGGCGGCTGGGGACGGAATAGCGAGGTGCGGCAGCCGCCATCAGGTCGCGGAAGGCCTGCGTCTCCACAAGCCTAAACGGCAACATCTCCAGGGCCAGCAGTTTGGAGATGTGGCAGTTTAAGGCTTGGGCTTGGGGGTGACTCGAGGCGTACTTCCGCCTGCGGTCGAACGCCTGCGAGATGGACAGTTGTTGGGACGAGGAGTGTGAAGGTGCAGGCGAAGAGGCGGGGGAAGGGGAGGCTGAAGGAGAAGGCCCAAAGTAGCCGAGGCAGAGGCAGATGTGGAGGTGTCCTGGCTGGAGGTCTGGACCGCAGTGGCAGCACACAACAAAGGGGAAGAGGCAGTGGCAGCAAGACCGGGCGCAGGTTGTATTGCGTTTGCTCTCTCCCACTCAGCCCAGTGCTTGACTTCCAAGTGACGCCGCATGCCTGAGGTGGTCAGATTGCTCTTCTCAGAGCCCCTACTCAGTTTTGAAGTGGCAGAGTGTACAAACCGGCGCTCAGTTTGTCATCCGCACAAACATTAAAAAATCTCCACACCACAGAAGTACGAGCCTCGATGGGGAGCTTCGCGCGACTGCCCGCTGCCGGGAACAGCTTCGGCCCTGCTGGCTGTGGCCTCACTTCTCTGTCTGGACTGTCCTCTGCCTGTGGACATCCCTCTCCTTGACATCTCTGCCTGTGGA
>ONZH01012817.1:0-14666 GCA_900303285.1 Rhinella marina
GAGAGGACCAACATGTAGATGCTATATCCACTTTATCTAATAACCTCTTTGTGTCGTAGTTATTCAACATCTTTAATATACGGGGAGGATATCCAGATGTCCCAATTGTTCAGAAACCTATTCACAACATGCGAGTTATAGGCATTAATTTTCTCGTATAAGTAGTTTACATTAATATAACTTATTATTTCAGCGATTGAGGGAATGCAAGGATTTTTCCAATATTTTGCTATTTGGAGTCTAGTAGCTATTAATACATGAGAAATGACACAAATATGAGTATGCGGAAGGTTAACTTGATTCCTAGATAGGAAATGGAGTCTGAGTTCCATTGAAACTGATATGAAGACTTGAGATTAGAGATAGAGGATGGGTTGAGTCCCATATTAAGAACTTGACATTTAGTTATGTTAAGCTTATAATATGAAACAGCGCCATATTGTTGTAATATGTGCATGGCTGCTGGAAGAGATTTTTGAGGGTCTGACAAAACCAGGATAGTATCGTCCGCAAATAGGCCAATTTTGTGATGTTTGTTGCCCACTTTTATCCCAGATATCTCTTGGGAGGATCGGATGCTTTCTGCCAGTGGTTCTATAGATAAAACAAAAATTAAGGGGGAAAGGGGACACCCTTGTCTCGTACCGTTGGATATAAGAAAGTCATTGGATAGAAAGCCTGAGTTAAAAACCTGCGCAGAAGGTTCTGTATAGAGAGATGTAATGGCATTAAGAATGTTACCTTCGAAACCAAATTTAAGCAAGACTGCTCGGATATAACTCCAGTGTACCCGGTCGAACGCCTTCTCCGCGTCCAATGATAGGAGGAGAGAAGGCGTTCCTCGAGTTTCTGCTACATTAATTAAATCTATAATCCTTCTTGTACTATCTACTGTTTGTCTGCCTTTGACAAAGCCTGTTTGATCACTCTGAACCAGCAGGGGAATTATGTTGGATAGTCTATTAGCGAGGACTTTGGCATATATTTTTAAGTCTGAATTTAATAGAGAGATAGGCCTAAAATTAGCAGGTGAGTCAGGAGATTTACCTGGTTTAGGAAGTGTGACAATTATGGCTTTAAGCATTTCCTTGGGTATATAGTTATTAATAATGATGTCATTGAATACTTTGCACAAGTATGGAGCGAGGGTTTTGGAAAACGTCTTGTAATATTCATTAGTGAATCCGTCTGGCCCTGGTGATTTGGCCAGTTTAAGTGATTTAAGGATAGGGAGGATTTCACTTTCCGTTACTGAGGAATTTAAAGACCGTAACTGGTCTGGGTTCAGTTTGGGTAGATTTAGTTTGGATAAGAAGGTATCAATGTTTGTGTTAGAAGGTTGGGTTATATCTTTTTCGTCTTTCAGATTATATAGCGATGCATAGTAACGTGCAAAACTATCAGCTATGTCTTTGGGATTGATGATTTTCTCCTTTTTAGAGTTATATAAATAGGCAATTTTATGTTTAATTGTTCTATTTTTAATTTTGTTGGCTAAGGTCTTGGTGGCTCTATTTCCCTGACTGTAAAAGGTAGCTTTATTTCTTCTCATATTGTGTTCCAACTGATAGCTATGAATTTGATATAATTTGTATCTGAGGTCTTTTAGATCTAAGGAAGTTTTATAAGAATATTTTTCCTTTTGTTCTTCCAGTTCTGTTATCTTTGATATTAAATCCTTCGTTTGTTTTGACCTTTTTTTCTTATCATAAGATGCGAGTTTGATGAGATTGCCCCTCATTACAGCTTTGTGGGCGCACCACAAAGTTAATTGTGATGTCCCCGGTAAATCATTCAGATCAAAGTATTCTGAAAGGGCTTTTCCCAATTCTGTAGCATATTGCGGATTCGCTATAATATAGTTGTTTAATCTCCATACAGAGCTTGGTGAAGGTTGATCTGGTTGGGATACAGAAATGGATACCGGAGCGTGGTCAGACCACGTAATCGCTCCTATTTTAGAGGAAGAAACTTTTTGCAGAAGCCACTTATCCACTAGAAACAAATCTATGCGGGAATAAGATTTATGTGGGTTGGAAAAGAAAGTATAATCCTTCTCCGATGCATGTAGCACACGCCAGGCGTCATACATATCTTCTGTCAGTAACAGTTTTGAAAAGTTATTGCTATTCGAGCATCCGTTTGTTGATGCGGATCTGTCCATATCCACTGAAGGAACCATATTGAAGTCTCCACATATCAGCAGCATACCCCTTTTGACATTGTTTATTAGTCCCATCAAGTCTTTCAAAAAGGTATACTGCTGAGTGTTTGGAGCATATAAAGACACAATTGTGAATAATGAGTTATTGACATAGCAGATAATAATAACATATCTACCATCAGCATCGATCTCCAATTTTTCCAGTTGAAAAGCTACTGTATCTCTAATAGCTATAGATACTCCTTTTTTCTTTGAACTAGCCGGAGCTGAAAAAATGTGTGGAAATTTTTTATGCTGTAAGAGATGAGTATCGCTGTCATTCAGATGCGTCTCTTGAGCGCATATAATGTCACTATTAGTTGACAAAGCTTCTTTCCAAAATAGAGATCTTTTCGTCGGACTATTCAGTCCTTTTACGTTAAGAGTAGTCACATTAAAAGCCATTATGGAAGTTGGAGGTTGATGCTGAGAAATTACCCTGCCAAATCAAGAACATCACTGGAAACATATAATAGTTGCGTCGTCCTGGATTGAAACAAACATCACAAAAATAACTAGAAAACATAGTGCTAAGCACTAACAATAACGGGAAGAAATATCAGAGTTCAGTTCTACGTGAACCCCAGGTATTCCACGTCACCTGGTGTCGGAGAACGTGAAAGTATATTTGAAGTGTGAGCTCTCGCAGCTCACTCTGCAAAGGGTGTCGCACACCTAATAAGAAAAAACTATCAAAGAGAAAAATAGTAAGAACAAAGTCACCCATCAGAAGCTCTGGATGCCGTGTCGCTCCATTCCCTCGGCACAGACGAAGGTTTCTTCTTAGCAGGGGAATTCAGGTCTTCATCTCCAGGAAGAAGATCCCATTTTTGTAGAAGAGAGAAAGCTTCTTTTGGTGCGGTGAGAGACCAGGTAGTGCCATTCCTTGATATTAGTAGCTTGACCGGATATCCCCATTTGTATGGTATACCATGCTCTCTCAGGACTTTTGTAGCTGCGGAGAATTCCCTCCTTCTGTTGAGTGTGGTTGCAGACAAATCCGAGAACACCAATACTTTCTGGAACCTTTCCGGTAATTCCTTGGTCGTGTTGGCGGCTCTGGCTACTGCTTCTTTCAAGTGATAAAAGTGAAGCCTGGCTATGACATCTCTAGGGGCCGAGGCAGGTACACTCTTGGGTTTGGGTATACGGTGCGCTCTGTCGATCAGCAGATCCCTTTCATCAGAGTCAGGGAGAAGTGCCACAAAGTAATCTGTAAGATAATCTTTAAGGCCGTCTGGCTCAATGGACTCAGGGATACCCCTGAAACGGAGGTTGTTTCTTCGGGACCTGTCCTCGAGGTCCGCTAGCTTTAGTTTGATCGCCATAATATCTTCCTCCGATTCATTATGCGCATCAACTAGTGAGTTGTGCGCTTCAGCAAATTGTTCCATCTTGTTCTCCAGATGGGAGGTTCTATCTCCTATACTTGTGATTTCAGTATGGAGGACTGATAAAGCATTATTAATATCTGTTTGCAGAGATTGCCTGAGGTCGCTTAACATGGCTCTCATTGCTTGTTCAGATATAGGTGCATTAGAGGAATTGGTAGGCTCAGCAGGGGTTAAATACACCCTGGTGCATGGTGTGGCTGGTGTTAACTCAGGTGGCAGCGCAGTGCATATATTAAGGTTTCTGGCATCTGCTGCAGAAGGAGTGAGCAGAGTCCTATTACTGCTGTCTGCTCCCACTCCTATTGAGCCCGCGCTCCTCTTCCTGTTATCTGAGGTAGACGCACCTCATGGCGGTGAGTCGGCGCCATCTTTGTTCCTATCTTGGAATAGGGCTGTGAGTTTTACCGGGGCCGTGCCCTTTTTCCTCGCCTTGCCCATGCCTATAAAGCTCACTGGGAGGTCCCTGAGAGTGTCGGCCGTGATGTGGACGAATCTCCTGCTGCTTGAGCGGGTGTGGGATGCTTTAAAGCCGCTTTGTTGTCGGGTGAGCTGCGGAGCTCACGGCACTCGCGTCTTCTCAGCTCCGCATCTGGCCATGCCCCCCGTTTTTCAAGGGTCTCAATTAGCCGGGGGATCTGATTAGTGTTGGGGGCATATAGGCCCCCAGTGGTAACCAGGGAACCAGCGATAGAACCCTTTAGAAAGAGAAACCTGCCATCAGGGTCGCTTAAAGGGAACCTGTCATCTCCGAAACACCCCCTGAACTAGAGTAAGCGTTGTATAGTGTAAGTGATGCTGAATCCGAATATGTAAGTTTTATCTTCATACTCACTTCCATTCCGACGCTGTGCTCCCATAAACTTGCAGTAAAATGCCCTCACTGGACTCCAGTTCTCACTCACATAATGGAGAGGACTCAAAGAAGAGTCCTCTCAATGCATTTTACTGAAGGTTTGTGGGAGCACAGCGTCAGAATAGAAGTGAGTATGAAGATAAAACTTACATATTCGGATTCAGCATCACTTACACTATACACCGCTTACTCTCGTTCAGGGGGTGTTTCGGAGATGACAGGTTCCCTTTAAGGTAGAAGATATTGTGAAAGGAAGGGACTTCTTAACAGCAATGGTTACACCTCTGGACTTGGAAGAACCATAACAGGAGTGGAACCATTGTGAGAAATAAGTGAGGGGGAGAGAAGGTACTTTACCTGCCTTAAAATGAGTTTCTTGAAGGATACCTATGTCACAATGTAGAGATCTGAGATGTTGCAGAATTCGAGACCGTTTCTGGGGAATATTCATCCCCCGATAACCAAGCAAATCAGTATATGCAAGACTGGGCTATTCAATCAGGCATAAGAGAACCGTAACTGAAAGTCAAGTCTAGGTGGCAAGCTTGAAAGGGTTAACAAGCAATAAATGGGAGGGGAAAAGACCGACCCTTCATAACATCAGCTAACGGTATCATCTGTTTCCTAAAAAACATAGTGTGCAATGGAAGACATTAGATAATAATCCTAATTATAGCCACTTGAAATAACTGGATCTACAAAACAGCCATCTTTACTGCAAACGATGCAAGGAGGAGGATCTGTGTCAAGGAGGGCGAACACTGCACAGAAGAAGAAGAATCGTCACTCCTGGAGAGGTGGTAACCCGCTTCCTGGCATTTCGACTTTTGGACATCCTCCAGGGGGCAGAGGAAGGAAGTTTTGGCAGAGCAGCCACATCGGTTATCTGAAGCCAAGAAGGGATCGCAGCTGGGTCCAAGTCTATAATTTCGCATATGGGCAGAATGTCTTCAGGTCTCCTGATGTATCGAGTAGTTCCCTGAATCGTGCAGGCCAAACCAAAAGGAAATAACCACCTATACGGGTAGTTTTTCCGCTCGGAGCGCATCCGTGAGTGGTTTCATCTGCCTCCGTTTATTGAGAGTCACTGGCGAGATGTCCTGAAATAGCGCAATAGGGTGGCCCTCAAAGCAGAGATCTTTAGTGCCTCTGGCCGCCTTGACAATATGTTCTTTATGCTGAAAATGAAGCACCTTGCAGATGATATCTCTAGGCGGTTCCCCGTCTTTAGGCTTAGCCCTGAGTGACCTATGTGCTGTTTCCAAAATTAAATCACTGGCAGCTTCTGGAGGCAGGAGGGGTCTCAAAATAGCGTATGTAGCGTCCATGACATCTCCTGCTACTATGGTTTCAGGAACACCCTTTATACGCAAGTTATTCCGTCTACCTCGATTATTTTGATCTTCTATATAAGATATTATTCAGGTGTACTTGGCAGACGAGGTTGCCTCTCCATGTGTCAGAAGCGCCGTTTGAGTCTCCTCCAGTTGTTCCACTCGACCGCCAATCTCTCTAATGTCCATTTTGATGTCAGAAAGTTCAGCAAGGACAGGCTGGAGCGCAGTTTCAATAATCTTTTGTAATTCTTTGGGGGAAGTGTGGATCTGAGAATCCGCAGCAGGAGGTTCTGTGTTATCTAGACTATCTATTTCTGAAACGTCCGGATCTACTGAACAAGAGGAAGATTTATGGGGCTTCAGAGGGTCCGGGTGGTGGGAAGATGTCTTGTTAAGGAATTTCTGCATGTCCTGTTGGCTTTTGTTGGACTTAGGATTAGTTGCCATGTCTGGTTTGCCCACCTTGACCATTTTAGGCATATACAACTGAGGCACGAGCTGTAGTTGAATAAAGCAGTGTGGGAAGCTAAGGGTCTATGTCATTAACCCCTTCAGGCTGGTCAGCCAAACATTGAAGGAAAAGAACTGCCCCCTCTATGAAGGGGAAGAAAAAGAAAAAATTGGGCCAAAGACCCTAAATGAGATCCAGAGGGGAAGGCAGTATGTCTGAAACGATGTAGCACAGACTATAAGTAGACAGTCCAGAAAAAATTAGGACCAGGTCCTTTTGCTCAGCGTGGGCGAGGAGAAGGTACCGCTGGAACACTAGGCAGGTGAATTCGCGCCTTTTGTAATCAGCGCTTGTAATGGCCGCCGATAGGCATTCCCTTTGACTCCTGCGGTCGACTCACCGCTCCAGAAGACGTCTTCACCAGGTAAGGTGGGCCAGAGATGGTGTGCCGGTCCTGGAAGCGCAGGAAGGTGGAAAACGGCCTTTACAGCACAGTGATCCCGGTCGGTCCCTATTACAGCAAAGCCTAAGAGGGGCCCCTTGAGTAGCTCTAGGCAGGCAGGTGTAATAATTGTGCAGTAGGCGGAACCGGGGGTCTGAAATCGCCACTCCAGGGCCGCCCAGGACCGGGAATTGAGGTCTTTTCAGGCCTAGTAGGCCGCAAGGGTAGAGTCCGCTCCCTTCCTTCTATTCTCCCCGGTGGCGGCTCAAAACGCTTCCTCTGCTAGGTGTAAATGAGGTGCAGCCAAAAAGAGCCTGTTTAGAAGGCTGGAGCAAGGTAGATGGCCAAGGATTGCTTGGCTGCCAGCGGAGCTCGAAAGATGCACGTCTGGCTCCCTCGGATGCAGGCCACGCTCCCCTGGTGGTTGCCAGTGCCAAGGTGGTCTCAGGTCAGGCAGGTCTTATGCTAAAACTACCTATGCCGTTGGGCATCTATGTCCAGGAGCGCCGACTCTGCACATATAGTGTGCTGCTCCTAGTCACCTCGACGTGCATCAGAAACCAATGAGAGGAGAGCAATATGCATACCTCCCAAATATGGAAATGGAGAGAGATAAAATGCAAAGCGCACCGCTGCAAATTTTTTCCGCACTAGACCACGCCTCTAACTCCGCCCAAAACATAACTATACACCTAATCCCACCCAATCCCCTTACTGCCCCACATAGTAATTATTTCCCAGTTATGTGCCCCCAGTAATATGCCCTGTTATTTGCCCCTAGTAATATGCCCAGTTATGTGCCTCCAGTAATATGCCCTTTTAAGTGCCCCCAGTAATATGCCCACATTGTGCCCCCAGTAATATGCCCACATTGTGCCCCCAGTAATATGCCCTTTTAAGTGCCCCCAGTAATATGCCCACATTGTGCCCCCAGTAATATGCCCTTTTAAGTGCCCCCAGTAATTTGCCCAGCAGTGCTCCCCTATAATATGCCCACATTGTGTCCCCAGTAGTATGCCCACTTTGTGCCCCCCTGTAATATGCCCACATTGTGCTCCCAGTAATGTTGTTCGCCCAGTTATGTGCCCACATTGTGCTCCCCAGTAATGTTGTGCCCCCAGTAATATGCCCACATTGTGCCCCCCAGTAATATGCCCACATTGTGCCCCCCAGTAATATGCCCACATTGTGCCCCCAGTAATATGCCCAGCTGTGCCCCCCTATAATATGCTCACATTGTGCTCCCCTGTAATATGCCCACATTGTGCTCCCCAGTTTATATTGTGCCCCCAGTAATGTGCCCACATTGTGCTCCCCAGTAATGTTGTTCCCCCAGTAATATGCCCATATTGTGCCACTCACAGAAAGTTGAAAAAAATAAACACCAAATACTTTCTTCTTCTTATACCTTCTTCCAAGCAGCATCACCAGCAGGGCATCATCTTCTGTAGTCTGGAGGGGGCAGAGCCAAGACTGACTGTCATCCGGCCCCGCCCCCAGCCCAGACCGAAGGTGTGGAGAGTGGCGGGAGGTATGGAGAGCCTGCAGGGGGCACGGGAGGGATTATGAAGCAGGGAGCCAATGCTGACTGTCTGCCTCATCATAATACAGGCAACTGCGTCCTATGGACAGCTGCCATAAACCGGGACATACCTTCCCCGTACCGGGACAGCCACTGCAATCCGGGACTGTCCCGCTGGATCCGGGAAGGTTGTGAGGCATGCTATATGTACCACCTAATCAAGGCGCTCTATTTGATAGGGAGAGTAAAAGTGCACAGGAATGCTACTCAAGATAAACTATGAGCGAATTCACACCTGAAGGTGCCATTCCCTCAAGTACATACTACAAACTAAACAAAAATCACAGAAAAAAGATTAAAAAACATCCTGCACGATGTAATAAATAATTGCGGATGTCAGTGGCCACTGACATCCTCAATTATTTATTACATTGTGACTTTACCTGTGACTATGTCCTTCTCTGTTACTCAGTGTTAGCCCAGCGGTCCGTGCCGGCACTGCTGCCCTTACCCGTGGGCTCCCTCTTTCCCTCCTACTGTCATGCGCCGTGCTGACACGCATGGGCAGCAGGTAGCTTAAAGGGGTTCTCCGAAAATGAACCTTAAATATACCTTGAATACTTAAATATTACTTTATTATACTATATCCCCAAATACCTTTCATTAGTTATAACGGCTCGTTTTGTCTGTGAAGCAATCCTTAGGAGAAATAAAATGGCCGCCATCCTATTAGTACACACAGAACCTGTCCTAATCACACAGGAGGACAAGTTACTTCACAACACTGAGGTAAAGAGCTGCCTCATCCTTCTATCCTACTTGTCAGGGGTTATGATCCTGAATACACTTTAATATGATATTTAGCTGAATCTTTGTGGGAATGGAGTTCATGAGGAGACATGAAGTACAGAGAGGACGGACAGGACAGACTGTGGTAATGGAGACTGCAGACAAGAGCTGCTGCTCATTAGCCACATCTGCTCATGGACTCCATTCCTACAGAGATTCAGCTAAAGATTTTATTAGGATCATAATCCCTGACAAGCAGAGCAGAGAGGAGGATGAGGCAGCTCTTTACCTCAGTGTTGTGAAGTAACTTGTCCTCCTGTGTGACTAGGACAGGTTCTGTGTGTACTAATAGGACGGCGGCCATTTTATTTCTCCTAATGATTGCTCCCCAGACAAAACGAGCCATTATATCTAATGAAAGGTATTTGGGAATACATTTATAATGAAGTAATATTTACGTATTTCCATTTTCTTAATTCCCGGAGAACCCCTTTAACTGTTGTATCTGTGCTCCATGCCAAAACTATCTCCCCAGCCTATGATTGGATTGCAGGAAGTAGTTAAATCTGCTTGCTGTCCCAGGAAGGCTCCTGAGCAATCTTGGTCACTAGATTATCTAGCTCGTAGTCTGAAGGTGTTGGAATTTCTGCTTTTCTGTGTACCGGACTCTGCTTTTGGATTTAACGGATTTTGCTTGTTTGCCGCCTGCCTCTTACCTTGGACTTTTTTTTACAGACTTTGCCTGATCGCTGCCTGCCCTGAATTCAGATTTCCTGACCACAACCTTCCCCTCCGTGCTGGCACAGGTATCTTTGACCTCCTGGTCAACTGCCACTGACTCAGGGACTGCTCTGGAGTGGCACTTGGCATCAGAGGCTCTAGTGAAGACCAGGTAGTTTCTTAGTCACACCCCTCCAGGGTACAGCCAGCAGGGCTGTGGAGTCAGTAAGCCAAAGCCCCCCTCCCACTCCGACTCCGCCTCCCTCATACACGGCGCATGTTTAAGCAATGACTTTAAACAAACTTTGCATAAATCAATAGTACAGACATCATGGTGAAAAAAAGTTTGTAATCTATGTTTGGCTAGATATCTTTACTGTGAACTTTTAGTATCAGGCTTTTCTCTGGGTGCAATTCACTGGAGGCCTGATGTATGAAAACTGTCTAATTCTAAGACTTTCTTTGTTGTCCATAGCAACCAATTAGTGCTCCCCTTTCACTTCTCCAGAGCACTATATGAAATGAAAGGGGAGCTCTGCTTGGTTTCTATGGGGCAGTTCTCATACATCAGGCCCCAGGGGTTTTCCATCATACTGCTCCACAGTCTAGAAAGTGAAACTACGAGCAGTGCTGATAACAAAGGCTCGGCAATGGCTTCTACACCTAGAGGACTTTAACACATGTGTGTTTCTGTATTTCTGAATTTGAGATGTTAGAAAACAGTTTTCCCCCTTATATTCTATGTATAGCATGAAGAAGCCATCAGAGCAGCTAACCTCTCCACACATGGGCTCAGAGCAAGCATCAGAGGGAAGATGCCCTGGACAATTGATTTATGCACAGTTTATTGAAAGTTTAGATACTCTAAGAAGTACTTGCTTTAAAGGGGTTTTCAGACAGAGAGACAGTTTGCACTCACCCTGTCTCCTCAGGCTGTGGGGGGTCTCCAGCAGTTATTACTCTGACAGAGCAGGAGATTGTGATCTCTAACACAATTACAGGTAAAGCTTCTCAGTCCTCACAACACTTGGACCTTTTGCTTACTGCAGGTAATCTCACTCAGAGTTCAGTCCCATCATTCTGTGGGAGTGAGGTCACTCCTGCTCTCAGCCAATCAGATAACAGTCTTTCTGGTCTGCAGGTTACCATAGAAACCTGTGTGCAGTGAGAGACCTGCTGAACTGTCTATAGTTCAATGTATTTAGAAAATGTCTTCTTTTAACTGTCCCTTTATGATAAAAGCTAATCTTTGTAACTAGTGAGATAACCCCTTTAATCCTGTTTTCTCTAGTATATCTGAGATGAGTGCAGCCATTCCTTCCCAGTGCCTTTTTCCTCTGATCTGTAGCGGAGGAGCTTCACTTCTGAGCATCTACATAAAGGGCAGCACACAGTTAGCTCAACTATAAAAGCCCAGATCCTTAGATCAGAAATAGAACAGACATTTATAGGACATTTCATCATTTTCCCAAATTCTTATGAAAATATATTCAGCACATACTGCAGTGAACTAAATGTACTAATATATATTATATTTGTGGAGTCGGTCCATTTTATACCGACTCCGACTCCACCAAAATGGATACCGACTCCGACTCCACAGCCCTGACAGTCAGTCAGTGGGGTAGTGGGTCCACACATGCTTGCATAACACTCAGTTCACCGTGTCAGCTCTTGGATTCTGGTTCCGCAAGGAATGTCCTGCAGCAGGCCATGGTGAATTAATACCGGATACCTATTCTACGGCTTGAGAGACCTTTTGTGGTGACATCTGTACTCACTGCTCCTCTGGATCGGAAAGTGGGTGGGCTTCACGCAGAAAATACTTCCTTGCTGGTTCTCCCAAAGTCAATTAGTCCTCTGCTGCCGGGACTACCATAGCTACGACAGCAGTCGTCGTCCAGATTGGAGATCAGGTGCGATTTTACGTTGGGGGTCACCTTGTTATTCCAAATGTCTGACTCCTGTACATCCTCCAGTACCACAGAACCTACAAGGCCTGCCTGAGGCTTATCGTAGTTTTGCGGACATCTTTAAAAAAACAAAAGCTGAATCCCTACCACCTTATCGTCCTTATGACTGCCCAATTGATCAGCTGCTGGTAACACACCTCCTTGAGGCAGAGTAAACCCTCTGTCTCCTCCCGAGACACAAGCTATGGCAGATTACATCAAGGAGAATCTTGACAGAGGTTTTATTTGAAAGTCTTCTACCACGGGAGCCGGATTATTCTTCGTTAAGAAAAAGGATGGATCACTCCGACCCTGTATTGGCTATCGAAGCTTAAAATCTATTACTAAAACAAGAATAAATATCCATTACCCTTAATCCCTAAACTGCTTGCTTGCGTGGTGCACGCACCTTCGCTAAACTGGATTTGCAAGAGTTTTATGATCTAATCCGTATCCACAAAGGTGATGAGTGGAAGACTGCCTTTCACACTCGGAATGGACACTATGAGAATTTGGTGATGCTTTCTGAGCTAAGCAATGCCCTGGCAGTCTTTTAAGAATTTGTGGATGACATTTTCAGGGACTAGTTCACATCATGGACAGGGAGAATCCACTATATGCCGAATTCTAGAAATGTGTTTTTGAAAGAAGCTTCTTTCCTTTTCTAGGATATAAGGTCTCTGAACAAGGCCTTCAGATGGATTCTGACAAAGTATCTGCTGTACTAACCTGGCCTCATCCATCTGGTGCAATACAATGATTCCTGGGTTTCACAAACTCAGTGGTGTAACTACAGGGGAAGCAGCTGCTTCGGGGCCCGAGAGGAGCAGGGGGCCCGGGAGCAGTGTCTTTTCTAGTACTATTCAGGCCAGGCCGGGCCCCCAGTGTGACTGTATCTACAGGGGGCCCAGTCTGGCCTGAAATGTACTAGAAATTGTGTAAATGGTCTACATATCAGTATCAAGTACCTTTTTAATGCAGTAATCGTAGGCTAAAGGACCTTCGATGACGTCATTAGGTCACATGATCGAAGGTCCTGTATCCTAACATCACTACATTCCAAAGGTCCTTTAACCTCCTAGACACACCAGAGGAGAATGAAGAACCTGCAGCCTATAAGTAAATAAGTATCTGTGTGTATATATGGGTATGTATATCTATATGTGTATGTATGTGTTTATCTG
Source organism: Rhinella marina (assembly GCA_900303285.1). Taxonomy (NCBI): domain Eukaryota; kingdom Metazoa; phylum Chordata; class Amphibia; order Anura; family Bufonidae; genus Rhinella; species Rhinella marina. The sequence continues at coordinate 12,848 of ONZH01012817.1, forward strand.
TGTGTATTTATATGTGTATATATGTGTGAGTTTATCTGTGTGTATATTATATATATATATATATATATATATATATATATATTTATAGATATGTGTGTGTGTGTGTGTATATATATATACTAGCTGAAGGACCTGGCTTCGCCCGGGTATATTTAATTTATTTCATTTACTGTTTGTGTGTGTGTCGTTAAAAGATATCGAGAGTGACCATTCAAAGGTGAATACATTTGCACTAGATGCAATCACGTTGCTTATTTGGAAGCCCAGATCTTGGATCTAAATAAGCAGCTTGACATACTGAGGGGCATTAAACACCTGGAGAGAGGCTCAGACCTCACTGTGCAGGTACTGACTGGAGAGAGGCTTAGACCTCACTGTGCAGGTACTGACTGGAGAGAGGCTTAGACCTCACTGTGCAGTACTGACTGGAGAGAGGCTTAGACCTCACTGTGCGGGTACTGACTGGAGAGAGGCTTAGACCTCACTGTGCGGGTACTGACTGGAGAGAGGCTTAGACCTCACTGTGCGGGTACTGACTGGAGAGAGGCTCAGACCTCACTGTGCGGGCACTGACTGGAGAGAGGCTTAGACCTCACTGTGCGGGCACTGACTGGAGAGAGGATCAGACCTCACTGTGCAGGTACTGACTGGAGAGAGGCTTAGACCTCACTGTGCGGGTGGACTGGACTGACTGGAGAGAGGCTTAGACCTCACTGTGCGGGTACTGACTGGAGAGAGGCTCAGACCTCACTGTGCAGGTACTGACTGGAGAGAGGCTCAGACCTCACTGTGCGGGTACTGACTGGAGAGAGGCTTAGACCTCACTGTGCGGGCACTGACTGGAGAGAGGATCAGACCTCACTGTGCAGGCACTGACTGGAGAGAGGACCTCAGACCTCACTGTGCAGGGTACTGACTGGAGAGAGGCTTAGACCTCACTGTGCGGGTGGAGAGAGGCTGACTCACTGTGAGACTGAGAGCTTAGACCTCACTGTGCGGTACTGAGAGAGGCTGGAGAGAGGCTCAGACCTCACTGTGCAGGCTCACTCACTGACTGACTGAGAGAGGCTCACTGTGCACTGACTGACAGACTGTGAGGTACTGACCTGGAGAGAGGCTCAGACCTACTCACTGTGCAGGCTGACTGACTGGAGAGAGGCTCAGACCTCACTGTGGCGGGCACTGACTGGGAGAGAGGCTCAGACCTCACTGTGCAGCACTGACTGCTGACTGAGAGAGGCTCAGACCTCACTGTGTAGACTGGTAACTGACTGGAGAGAGGCTCAGACCTCACTGTGCAGGCACTGACTGAGAGAGGCTCAGACCTCACTGTGTAGGCTGACTGACTGGAGAGAGGCTCAGACCTCACTGTGCAGGCAGACTCACTGGAGAGAGGAGAGAGGCTCACTGTGTACCTCACTCAGTGTAGGCACTACTGGCACTGACTGGAGAGAGGCTTAGACCTCACTGTGCGGGACACTGACTGGAGAGAGGATCAGACCTCACTGTGCAGGCACTGACTGAGAGAGGCTCAGACCTCACTGTGCAGGCACTGACTGGAGAGAGGCTCAGACCTCACTGTGCAGGCACTGACTGGAGAGAGGCTCAGACCTCACTGTGCAGGCACTGACTGGAGAGAGGCTTAGACCTCACTGTGCGGGCACTGACTGGAGAGAGGATCAGACCTCACTGTGCAGGCACTGACTGGAGAGAGGCTCAGACCTCACTGTGCAGGCACTGACTGGAGAGAGGCTTAGAGTGCAGGCTCAGACCTCACTGTGCAGGTACTGACTGACTGAGAGAGGCTTAGACCTCACTG